>JADGKA010000001.1:0-109222 GCA_027604605.1 Borealophlyctis nickersoniae | reverse complement strand
TGTCAAAGACCGTAGGGACCATAAAGCCCGTTTTGAGACCGGCACCTGAATTAGTCCATATAGGGACCTCGATATATATACATATATCGAGGTCCCTATATGGACTAATTCACACGTCTCGCAGGTTTGTCGCAATGGGTTCCAGGAAATGAAGCCAAGTCTACATACTCAGTCGTTTCGGGAGTTTTATAGTCGATTTCCCAGAACTCTTTAAAGGCCAAGAAGTGACGCCCCACGCAGTAGAGCAAACGGGGAATGCAAAGTCCGTCGGTGCTTTCAATCGGACAACGCAAGGAAACCAATGGCTTTTCATTCCAACACCCGGCCCCAAGTTGCTCCATGCTGTTAATAATCTGCTATAGGAATTCTAGCCAGCAATGGGGACCAAAAACAGTATCTCTTCAATGTTCCATTCAAGTTGAAAGCACGAAATTGCAAGCTGCACACGCATAGGCGGATACCCAGTCCAATGCGTACCGCAGCCAGTTCGCAGAGTTGCCGCTTTGTTTTCTGGGTGGTTTTTGCCTGTTTGTGTGACCTGCTGTCTCTGGTAGCGTGACGTGGCGCAGCCATGCAGGAATGAATTGAATTCCTTCCCTCCTTTCCACAGCAAGACGCGTCCCCTTGCTAAAACTTCGAAAAAAACCAGTCGAACAAGACCCACTCCTTCCTTCTGCCAACCCATTTCATACAAAAACCTTCAAGCACCCATATCTACAAAGCTGAAAGGAGAAACCTGCTTCGGCAAAGCTCACCACTAGCACCTCGCCCCCCGGTTGTCGCAACTTCCATCTCATCCTTTGCAACAGCACCCCGTCTTTGAAACCCCTGGAACACAAAAGTCTAAACTTGAATTGTCACTGCGTCAAATCCCCGCATACCTCCACCCTGGTTACCCCACACTCCACCCGTCCTCATCGCCAGCCCCTCCCCTCGGCCGATGTCGTGTCTCGCTCTCTCCCTAACATCGCTACCTCCGAACAGCGTAAACAGAACCTTCCGCTCGTTACTCGCTCTTGCTGCCGATATCGGCCTCATTGCATTACACTCAACCGCAATAGCCTTGTGGAAGGACGAGCCGTGCTCTACTACAACCGGTTGTTTTGGTGGGTTTACATTCAGCTTGTGCACTGGTGCCACCGAACGCTGTCTAATTTTCCGCAAAATCCGATAGTCTGGCTGATCGTCGACACAGCTCTAACAACCATCCGCGTCCCGCGCTCCATCTTAAAATGCTGCGCACGACGTAACATGGACCAGGCAAACGAGACCAGGAACCGGGGGTTCCGCCTATTATACGGTGACGGTCACATGTCGGGATTGCTGGCAGTCTTGTTTCGATGGTTGAACATTGCAACATTTTGCGTATGGTTGTTTGGATGGTCTTTGACGTTTCCGCCGGCGAGAGATTGTAGTTTTAGTCCGCTCGTCAAGATGGTCATGATCGAGGTAGCACAGCGAGAATCTCGCCTGGCTTTGTTTTTCCTACTCATTCCATTTACTCACCATTACTTGAAACGTAAATCACGCAGATAATCCTCCCCTTCGCAGTCTACTCCACCCTCCTCTTCTTCTACGTAACCTACCGCACCTCCTTCCGCCTCTGCCGCGACAAACCCTGGTGGCCCTTCCCACCCTCTCCCCACTGGCGCTGGGATTTCGGCCAATGGCGTTTCGTCAGCGCCGAAGAAGACGCCGCGGCCCTCCAAGCCGTCATGGACATTCTCAACGCGCGACAGGAAGGACGGAGAAGTGGGTGTCATCCGCGTGGCCTGAGCGTGGAAGAATTGGCGAGTCTGCGGACTTTTGAGGCGCCGCCCAGGAAGAGTGTGGTGGAACCTGCGGATGATATTGATTCCGGGAAGAAAAACCTTGCTGGCAACGACGACGATATCGAATTGGGTGACTCGTCGTCAAGAACCATTCCCGTGCCTACGACAACAGAAGGAGGCACAACCGACGACACCGTGACAGACCAGGACGAACACCACATGTCATCAGACGAACTCTGCGTCCTCTGTCTAGCCGACTACGAACCAGGCGAACGTCTCCGCGAACTCGCGTGCCGGCACCGGTTCCACGCGGTATGCATCGACCCATGGCTGATGGGGACTGGAAATGGGGTCGGTGGCGGCGGGACCGGCGGGAGAAGTGGCGGCGGCGACAAGGCAGGCCACCGCACCTGTCCCATATGTAAACGCGACGCCATCACGAACCTGCCGGTACAACCCTCTGAAAGAAGGATGAGCAGCGTGGCGTCCAGCAGTCGCCGGAGTAGTACCTGGGAGGGTGGGAGGCGCAGTGAAGGTGGAGGGAGCAGGCCTTCCGTCTCGTCCATCCCCGCGCCGGCGCAATTGCCGGTTCCCAGTGAATTCATGTCGGCTATCGCTGTGATTAGGAGGGAGGAGAATTGGCAGGCGAGCAGTCGGGGTGAAACCATCTGAAAGGATTTTCTTGCTCCCTTTCGCTTCTCGTTTCCGGCACGACGCACGCATACCACCACCCCCCTATTATTCTGTGACTCCTCTATTGTCGTTCTCCACAATCCCTTACTATGCTGCTCGCCGTTCAGGTTATTTTTTTTCGTATATTTGTGAAAACAATGCTTTTCTCCCAAAAAAAAAGGTTGTAAATATAATCCACTCTTGGTATTTTTTGAATATAAAAGAAAGAAAAAAGATCAACAAAATTCTCATACAAATCGGACCAACCATTAATAAATGTGATACTTTTCGAACGTTTCTTTGATTTAGAAGACGGCCAAGAGCGCAAACGCGCTATACAGCAATCCCACAGGGTACGCAACCAACAGCCGTTGCTCGCTCATGGACAGCACCGTCACAAACATGAGTGATGCAGAGTGTGTGCACCACAGGACGGATAAGGCGCTTAGTATCAGTCCTGCTACGTGGCCGCTGCAACGAATCCAATCAGAATCAAGACGAGACTCACACAAAAGAGAACAAACACCCCTCACCTCAAAAGCGCCGAAATCATACTCAACAACACCATAGGCAACAGGCAGTATCCCAACACACTCGCGGTCCTGTACCCATCAATCCCCGTCTCACTCATCAGGTTCAGAATACCCCACATGGAAAACCAGCCCAACATTGCGACGCCGTATACGTAGCCAAAGTGGACTTTCCCAGACTGCAAATTCGGAGGATATGAATTACGAATAGGAAGCGAAAGAACACAGGTTAAATCGAGATGTGTTTTACCAAGAGAAGGAAACCACCAAATGCTAGACAAAAGAGGAGCGGCCCTGCCAAGTCTGTGTCGTCCATGATGTGTTTGTCGACGGGTCGAAGCGGATTGAGAACCGTTATGCCTTTTGTTTTAATGTGTCCAAAATTGATGCCGAGTTCTATTGAATCAAATAGTCAGCAAACGTGTTCCCCTAAAAGACAGCCCCGAACCACCCCCAGAATGCAACACACGTCCACCACACCTCACCTTCCAACAACGGCGGCTCATCCCCAAAACCCGCCGTCGTAAACGCATCCCGTATTGAACTCCACGTCACCCCACCCGTATGTCCGTACGCTTGCCCTCCCGTCGCTGCACCTTGCCCGTACCCGACACCCCCGACCCCACCTGCTCCCGCGTAATTCGACGACCCGCCGCCCCCGTACGCGCCCTTTGTGTCGTAGGTGAAGGATTGGAATTGGAGGTCGTTGGATGTGGTGGTGTAGTAGGAGTCTGTGGACGGAAAGAGGATGTTGCCTTGTTGCATCGTTCCGAGTGGGGAAATGTGGAAGATGGAATGGGAAGATCGTGAGGTCAAGGGCGGTTGTGGGCTTGGACAGGGTCGACCAATAATGATCTACCAAGAGGCATGCAGCCACACAAGCCCTTGGTATTGGGTATCCATACGAACCGTATCTCTCAAGTGCTTGTCAAATTGCTATCGTTTTTCCAAACCCCACCATCCCTTCAACATTGTTTCTGCTTTGGGAGTCTGAAATGAATTCTTTCAGTCTAAAGGACAACGCGGAAGTTGCCTGCCCATCAACCACAGCAGAGCACACCGGGACCAGCAGAACCTGCAACAAGTGTCAGCTACAGGCGTATTTTTTTCCAGTGCGCGTGCGACTGCAATGCCGTACGTAAACCGTCCGATCACATTTGAAACCTCCGGATGAAAAAACAGATGCTTGGCAAACGCAGAGCGAAGCGGCACCCTGTTCCAGAACACGCGACGGGGGTCTGCGAAAATTTCAATCACGCGTCCCATAAGAACGCCTGCGCCGCCCCTTCTCCTCGGCCTTATCATCTCATCTTCATCTCATCTGCTCCCAATAACTTCGCCATCGTAAAGTCAAAGTAACTTAACTCGAACCATGACGCTCAACACTGTTGACCTTTTCTCCCACGCCACGTACGCCGCGACAGCAGACTACATTCGTTCGCGTCTGCCAGACGAACTCAAAACCGTCGAGTTTGGAATTGTGTGTGGGAGTGGGTTGGGTGGCCTCGTTCACTGCTTTGATACCAAAACTGTTGTGTTGGAGTTTGATTACAAGGTAAGGAGCTAATACTTCGGTTCGAAGCTTGGTGGGGAGATCCATTGATCAAGCATCAGTCCGATTGACATTTTCCTTGCAAATCTCCTCCGATTTATTTACTTCCCAGGATATACCAAACTTTGCGATCAGTACTGTAGCAGGGCATGCCGGCAAGCTCGTCTTTGGCTTTCTATCAGGTCGCCCAACTGTGTGCATGGTTGGACGACACCATTTTTATGAGGGTATGCAGATACGTTTGCTGTGCCGTTCACTCGCGCGAATATTTTGACAAATCCGCACTTTCCCATCCCTCTTAGGACACGCCCTAACGCGCACCATCCTCCCAATCCGCATCATGCACCTCCTCGGCGCTCACTCTCTCATCCTTACCAACGCATCAGGAGGTCTCAACCCCTCTTTCAACGTCGGCGACATTGTCGTCCTCTCCGACCACATCTCCATGGCCGGCCTAGCAGGCATCAACCCCCTCATCGGTCCCAACCTTGAATCCTTTGGCCCGCGCTTCCCCGCCGTATCGGACGCCTACGATTTTAAGCTCCGCGTAGCAGCCGTCAAAGCCGCGCGCGTGATTGGAATGCCAAAGGATATAATCAGAGAAGGGGTGTATTGTTTCGTCACCGGCCCGAGTTTCGAGACTAGAGCCGAGGCGAGGATGTTGAGGAATTTGGGCGCGGATTGCGTTGGAATGTCTACCGTGCCGGAAGTGGTTGCTGCGAGACATTGTGGGATGAGAGTGTTGGGGTTGAGTTTGGTTACGAATGCCGTGGCGGTTGGTGTGGGGAGGAGTGCGATTGATGAGGCGGATGCGGAGACGTTGGTTGAAGGGGTGGTGGCGGCTGTTGAAGGGGTAAGGCCGATATCGGTTGCCGCTTCTGCCAAAAATGGTGGGTTGGTACCGGTCAAGGACGATGAACTTAAAATCGCTACACATGCCGAAGTGCTGGAAACTAGCAAGGCCCGGAGCGAGGAAATGCAAGAGCTTGTCCGGAAGATCGTGGAGATGGCACCCAGGAAGGACTTGGACAACTAACATAAATAGGGCACAGGCACGGACAGATACAAAATCATGGAGCCGTATTTAAAGTTTTGTAGATTTTTTATATAATGTAAGGAATTGGTGGATTCTGGATCTCACCTGCGGCTCCCGCGTTTTACCAGTTTTCATGCCGGTAACAATTTCTATCATGAGATACGGATGAACACAAAGGCCAGATGAATGGGTGTCTGCATGTCAATTGTGATCAGAAAGAAGGCGTGTGCACTGCGTGCAGGCATTGGATACCAATGGTTGACACCAACAGGGGTGCGGATTGGTTCAAGTTTCAACGGGGGGCGTAAGTGGTCCCTAATGAACGCTCCGTCCTTCCGCATTCAAAGTTCAATGGGAGCGCATGTTGTCCTTCCCAGCCTCGTAATGAATGGCTTCAGGCTCCGGCGGGCGGGGCTAAATGCACTGGATGAATCATACCGTAGCCAAATTTGTGTTGCAGGCTCGTTCAATGGTTCATCAATGGAAAGCTCTTCCATTCCTGGGGGTGTCTGACACTGAAATCCCCGCGATATATGGTTCCCCGGCAGACTTAAAAGCTGAAGAAAACGATTGACAGCCCCTAACACACACTCAGATACTCAAAATGGATGCATCGCCTGCTGCTCTCATTGGAACGTGAGTCGTCACTAAACGTTTCTATTTGGCAGTGACTACACGATGGCTTAACCGGCTCTTTTTTCATCAGGAATGCCTGTGGTTTGCTGATGACCGTCACGGTCTTCTGCAGCTGCCTACCAAGTTTCCTTGCGATCAAAGACATTCAACTCAAAGTGTCAATCGCCATCTTTTTCCTGAGCTACATCCTGAACCTTATTAGCAGCATCTTCGCCTGGCGCGGCATGTCGCAGGCGGACCTTAACGATTTCGGACGAATGAATATCACCGCCGCAGTTTTCTTCATCACCGCCTTTATTGCCCAATCGTTCTATTCCCTTCGGCGAACATGCATGATCTACAACCTCTCGCCGCGGGTCCAACTCTTCCTGCCCATCGCCATGAGCGTCTTCCAAGGAATAATCCAATATACCGAAGCCGCCTATTGGTGCATTGACATGCTAAGATACTACGGGGCGACGGTGTCCCACGAAACAGCAGAAACCACCGTCGCCGCCATCGTCTGGATCCTTATCACGGAACCCATTTATTTTGCTCTGTTGCAGTACAAAATCGTTAAAAGTGCTACGGGCTTCCACCGTGGAAGCAAGGAGGGATCGTACAAAACGATTGTTGTGTGGGTAGAAGCGGCCATGCGTCTGACCTTGTACATCCTCACGGTGCTTCTCACTTACCTCGCCGTGTCGGATTTCCTCAAACCGAATCAATTGGCGTTTTGGGCCATGATTAACTGTCTGCCTGCGAATATTGGGTTGATTTTTTTGACGGATGTGGGGAGGTTTCAAAAGGCGTTGGGCAAGAATATCGATGGGACCGCGAAGGGAAGCAGTGGTGGCAAAAATAGCTATACACATGATGTCCTTATGGATGGGGGCAAGAATGGTCCGGTCGGGTTCGCCAAAACCAATGTCGTGGGGTCCGGGGAGGCGGCGGTGTGCTAGTTCTAAGAGAGTGTTAGAAGATTAGGCGAGAAATGCAGCGAAGCGAAAGAAGGACTGCAAGATTCGACCGGGAATGAATTTGTCTTCGCAGCAAGGGTTGGATAGTAGTTGGATACCCTGGAATAAATAGTCCGCTTCGTGGTACACGTTTGATAGTACCTAGTTGGTGCTCTATGCCTTCTAACCACTGAAGCACCAACGTGGAGGGAAGTAAGAAGTGGTATTTTAGTTCAGACCCAAGGTGCATAATGGGTCGTTGTGCAAAGGTTCAGTTATTCAAATTGATCCGTGTCCTCAGGAGGGGAGTTCGAGCAAGAGAAGGGGATAGGGGTGTGTCGACACAATGAGGAGGTTGCGTGTAATGAGTCACCCCATTCGCCCAGAAGAAAGTGCCCGCCATCCCAGAAGGAAGTCTCCGCCATTGGACAGTCTTTCTCGTGCCGTACCTGCACTATGGGAAGCCGGAAACCACCCAACATGGAGTACCAGGAAGCTGTTTTTACCGGCAATTGGACGCCGACAAAGTGAGCCCTATCGACCGGACACATGTCGATATTAGCTGGAAGAACCCTGCATTCTTTCTAGGAATAGGAATCCCCTATACGACAAGAAAGGTTTGACGATGTGGTACAATTACCGGAAATGCAGCATTTGCATCTCCGGGACCACCCCGGAGAAAGTCCGTGAAGGGTACTTGTCATAGCAGTTTCGCCCTCTTGTTTGGTGCAACGATGTGTTGCTAATTCTAGAATGGGGTTACATTTGATGGCAGTATGAAAATTGCGGAGAACATGATAGCTGAGCAGGACAAGAAAACAAAGGGAAGAGGGGAAGACCGAGTAAGCGCGCTGTTGGCTAAACAAATTTTCAGTTTCCCGGAATCAAATAGCACACCGTCTCTAGAAACCTCGCGTAGCGACGCGGAAGTCACGCGCAGCGGTATCCGCATCCAACTCGCTCCCACCCTGGCCACCATGCACGACAAATTTCGCTAAAAAGCCTGTCGTGTATCCCACGCCCAGTGGGTTCGAAGACGTGATCTACGCGGGGGATTGGCAGCCGAAAATGTAGGCACTGACGATCACTTGTCCTATAACCGAGGCTCACATTTTCCAATAAGGATGTGCTTTTCCAGGAAGGGCAACCAGACGTTATTCGAATTAGATTCTCTTAAGTTACTGTGGGATGATGCGAAAAGGAGGATAGTCATTTATGGGAGTACCAGGGATCAAATGACAGAGGGGTAAGATACGCGCAGTGCCTATTTGCCTTCGCATTCATTGTGCATTAACTTGTTTATACCGTTGACGCAAGGCGGAGGATGGCAACGGATATGATAGGTTCCAATCTTGACGCCGACGCATCAAAGGGCGCGCAAAAAGGTACATAGCGAAAAGCCAAAGTTTCCGCCCGAACGCAAGCTTCGGCGCGAATTAATCATGGGAATACGTTCAGCGCCACCCAAGGACTGGGTGCGGAAAACGGTCGGGAAGAATCGGAGGGGGATTCCGGTGAAAACGCCGCGAGAGGAGGTCGTGGGGAGTGAGGAAAGGGAGAAGGTGGTGCAGGCGTCATTTATGGTGAGTGGTTTTGGATGCAGGTTGTGTCTCGTTGTTGAAGTTGGCCGCAAGATATGGGTGGGTTCAAAGCGGAGAAAATTCTGATGCCGACATATCTCAACTGAATCCAGCCAAAACACGACCTCGACAAAACGAAACGCAAACTCCTGCGACAACCCCTGCGGGTGCAAACGGATCACTGGGACCCAGTGAGCGCTAGCAGGCAGGAGAAGGCGAGGGAGGTTGCCGGAGTGTTGTATCCCCCGCGGAGCTGTCAGACGGTCTTTCTTAACTCTTCCAATTCCTATGAAGAGCATATTGGGGCATATTATGATGATTTGCCCCTCCTCGACGGGTCAGAGTGGGAATGATTGGAAGAAACTTAATGGGGCATCTCAGGCAAGGGGCCCCGCATTGCGTGTGTATGAAGTAATGCAAATGCCAAAACGGTTAGCTGTTTTTTAACAACCTCTTTTGATTAGACCCCACTTTGGCGTCCAGAATCATAACAGGTCATTTTTTTGTGCCGGCACGAATGCGTTCGATGTCCCCCGAATAGCAATTTGAGAATTTGAGAATTTTGAGATGACGAAATCGATGCAGATAACATAAGTAGGAGCGGGGTGTGAATTTGCACTAGTTTCTTGAGCATTAATTGCTAGATCTTTATCTGTCGGTTTGAGGGTTGTCGAATATTCGTGGCCAGTGACGAATAAAAAGTCTCGAACCGGGTGTTGATACCCAAGCGACGCGTTTTGGGCTTGACCAATCAAAATAACGACGGAGCTGACGCGTCTGCTGAGCCACGTCCTCTTCGACTCCAGCTCCAGTCGCAATTATTGCCATTCGACATTAGATCGGCGGTCTCGTAAATCACTGAAGTGGGCAGCACACCGCCGCATGAGTTGCTCTCTGTACAGCAGAAGACTGTCTCCCTCATTCCTGCGGCACTATATAAACCCCTCTCGACGAATTCCCTCCGCTTTCCAACTTAACCTTTCCCGAGTTCATATCTCCCGTAACCACTCCTATTCTTGCGCTTCAACCATGTCCTCGATAAAACAACCTCCGTGGCATAAACCACGTGGCTCTCCCCCTCCCGCTTTGACAGTGAATAATTCCTTGACCAAGAAAAAGGTGCTGAGGGAAGCTCCTCGCGTTGGAGGAACCATGCCATTTAGGGACCCACCACTCAACCGTTTTTATGTCATGTATGGTTACCTCTGATAGGAGGAATTCATTCCAGAGCAAGGCAAGAGGGTGAGCTGGTACTGCTGCGGACCGACCGTTTATGACAAGTCCCATATGGGTCATGCCAGGTTGGTCCTTTGTGAGCGGTTTGTTTGGAAGCCAGAAAGGTTCACCGAACTGCACTGCAGGGCCTACATTACTTTCGACATCTTACGACGAATTTTGGAGGATTATTTCAACTATGATGTGACCTATGTGATGAATATTACCGATATTGACGATAAAGTATATCAATGTTTCCCCTTGACAACTTGGCAAACACGTTCGACTGAAGAGGGCTTTTCAGATTATCATTGGGGCTCGTCATAAACACCTCTTTGATGGCTTCAAAGCGGAGAACCAAACTCTTTCCGCAGCATTAATCCAGCAGGTTAAGGAGGCGTGGAGCAAGTATGTGACGGATAATCTTGGGGAGTACGACGAGGGAGTAGCAGATGGCTGGGACTCGTTTACTGCAAAGTACTGGGCGGGAGAAATCCCCATTTCCAAGAAAAAGAAAGAAAAGGGTGATTTATACGTCAAAACTGGGGTGAGCCTTATGCAAATGCAAAACTAAAGGCGGAGATAACAGATCACCAACCGTTTGTGAGTAGACCAAAACCTTGGGTGCCATTAAAGAGGCTGAGGCGGCGCTGGCGGCTGGCAAAACGGGTGATGAGACTGCTGCGGCGTTGTTAGACAATAGCAGAGATATCATTGCTGCTTGGTTAGACGCCAAGGTACACATTTTCAGACCGCGACTACACCATTCCTGCCTTCTTTTACTGAGATATAATTTTCCAGGATGGAAGCAAAATTACAGAGCAAAAGCTCTTCCGCGATTACGCTGCCTACTGGGAAAATGACTTCTTCACCGACATGGATGCTCTCAACGTAAAATATATTTCATGCTTAAGTTCACGACTGATATCATTGCCTGAACGCCATTTCCGTTATGTTGTCCAGATCCGTCGGCCAGATGTGCTCACCCGTGTGAGCGAGTACGTTCCCGAAAATATCGAATACGTGGAAAAGATCATTGCCAACGGCTATGGGTGAGCAATGCGAGTTTGGGCTGTGATGCTGTGGACTTAGGAATTAATCGGAGCTCAGATATGAAGTAGACGGCTCTGTTTATTTTGATACAGTTGCGTTTGGACAGTCGCCAAACCACGATTATGCGAAACTCGAGCCGTGGTCTGCTGGAAACGAAGGGCTGGCGGAAGAGGGAGAAGGTGGGGATTAACTGAGCGTGGCATGTCCTTTTGATGCGATGAAGATGTTTAAATGGCGCCAATTGGTGCTGATTTCGGAAGGCGCATTGAGCAAAAAGCCTCAGGGCAAGCGAAATCCTTCCGATTTTGTACTGTGGAAAAGATCAAAAGCGGGAGAGCCTTTCTGGCCATCTCCGTGGGGCCCGGTAAATCCTGCCTTTCTGCGACCCTCATGCGATGTAGTCGCTTAATGGTTTTCTCCATAAACTAGGGGCGACCTGGATGGCATATTGAATGCTCTGCCATGGCTAGTGAGGTGCTTGGACAGAAGCTGGATATCCACACCGGTGGAATAGATTTAGCTTTCCCTCACCATGACAATGAATTGGCGCAAGCCGAGGTGAGAATGATAGGAGGATACTCGTGCATCCGGATGCAGTCATAGAGGCTCGCCGAGATGCATCCACGGCGAGACTTATATTGCGGCATCCAAAAGCAGCGAGCCTGTCGTTCGAAACTGCTTGCAGTTGGAATGATAGGCTCTACCGGGACTCTCTGGCATGGGAGGATAATGTTTCCCCTGTGTTCTTTCCAATGCCCGAACATTTCTCTCATCCTGAACGGGATAGTGGCGTCCGGCAATCTATGAAAGGGGTGTCTGCTGACTTGCCATTTTCCCATCCCTTTCGTTGCAAAAAGGCGTACTTTGACTGCCATCAATGGGTGAATTACTTCTTGCATGCTGGACACTTGCACATTGAAGGACAAAAAATGTCAAAGAGCCTGAAAAACTTCATCACGATCAGAGTGCGTATTGTCAACCAATTTTTTTTGGCCTCGAAAGTAGTACATCGACCAATGAGCGTTGCCCGTATTGCAACAGGACGCACTTCAACAGCACTCAGCATCTCAAATCCGAATCATGTACCTACTTCACCAATGGGATTCCGTTCTGGATTACGGAGCGGGCTCAATGACGGAGGCGAGAGCTCTCGAAACTACGATCCATGTAAGTCATTTCCGGCTAGTAGCTCGTTCAAAATCTCGCCTAATATTCTCTCCTCCCAGAATTTCCTGGCAAACGTCAAGGCGGTTGTGCAAGAGCAATCTGGTCCGCAGCTCTTCACCGGCGCACATAACCATCACCAAGCCGAGAAGGATTTACTACAGACGTAAGATTTCACCGTCTTTTTGTCACATGACACTTCAGCCGACAATTTTTTTGCAGGCTTGAGACGAAGCAAGCGCTCATCCACGCCGCACTCTGCGATTCCTTCAATACCCCTCTGGTCATGCAAGAACTGCGCGACCTCATTTCAGTCGCTAACACATATTACCAGGACAAAGAAAAGGCAAAACAACGGCCCAGTGCTCAGATTCTTGGGAAGATTGGCAAGTACGTCACCAAGATGATGCGCACCTTTGGGGTGTTCCCGGATGCAAATGTTGAAATTGGGTCCGGAGGAGGGGCGGCTGGTGGCAAGAGCGTAAGTGTGAAGTTCGATTGCGTGGTGTGAAATTGGCGCAGTTGCTCACTGAGGAAAGATGATTGACAGTTTGATGACGCCGTCATGCCGTACCTTCAAGTGATGTCTACCTTCCGTGACAATGTGAGGGAGCTCGCGCAAACGAAGGCTGGTGAGTGGTCGTTACGTTCAAAGTTTGCCTCCGATCGCGTTCTCAGTAGGGTTTGCGGGTTTTGCAGAAGCAAAAGAGTTCTTGAAATTGAGCGATAAGCTGCGGGATGAGGATTGCGTAGAGTTGGGGGTTGTGCTAGACGATCGGGAAGGTGCGCAGGTGGCGGATCTTGCTTTCAGCGAAGAACCCGTCAATCTGACTTGTTTTGGACCAAAGGCGGCAAAGCACTGGTGAAGCTAGTCGACAAGGAAGTCCTACTAAAACAGCGGGAGGAGAAGCGACAGGTGGGGATATGATGAGGGCACGAGATTTTGAAGTTGGTCGGGGTCTGACCAAACATTGCATCTGTAGCGGGAATTGGAGAAGCAGCGGGAAAAAGAAGAGAGAGCACGAGTAGCTGCGCAAAAGCGAGCAGAGAAGCTCGCAAAAGGAAAGGTGCCGCCTTCCGAAATGTTCAAAGACGAGGCTGGGCGGAAGGAGTATTCCGCGTGGGACGAGCAGGTGAAAATACCTTTTTTGCCCGACACATCCATCCGCATCCAATGATATTAACGTGGTGCCTTTTTGCCAATGCAGGGAATCCCCACCAAGGACATCAAAGGCGAACCGTTGTCCAAAAGCAAACGCAAAAATTTGGAAAAGGAGCATGGAAAACAGGGCAAGCTGCATGAAGAATACCTTGCGTGGAAGGCCACGCAAGACCAGTGAATAATTTTGTAGTCGGTTTTTTGAGTATTTAGCCTTATATAGACGAGAGTCGGGGACAGTGAAAACAGAAATAGAATGTTGGAGCTGATCTCACTCGCAGGAACAGAAGAGCCTGTTCTTTGAAGGGTTGCAAGCAGCGAGTTTGTGCAGACCAATGGTATGTGTGTTTTGCAGTTTACCTCCCGTTCTTTTTCCAGCTTCTGTCCAAGCACTTCGCTAGCCATGGCAGAGCATTTTTCTATCTATCTCTCTATCTGGGAAAGACCTAATATCTTGCAAAAAACACCTACATCTATCTGGCACGCAATTCTCTGCAACATGAAATGTATGTCATCCCCCTTCATTGGCGTTATCTGCTCCATCATCAATAGCACCCGGCAATGCTGCTCCCACCCCGACCCGCGCCGCCTCCCCATCCGCGCCGGCAGCATCAGCCTTTCCAGCTACGACATCTCTAACCCCCGGCTTCATTCCCGCATCCGCCGCCGCCTGGTCCGCACCTCCTGCTAGCTTGACACCCGCAACCCCACCGACAATCGTGGGCGCGTCGACTCTGAAATCCGATTCACCGTCGTCGGAGGATGTGAGGGACGACATTGACATTGCGAATGCGTCGGGGTTTTGTGCGAGTGCGGGCGCTGGGGGTGATGGTGGTGGAGGTGACGTTGTCGTGGATGCTTGGGGAGGAGGTGCTAGCGGAGGTTTAGCGGATGTGGAAGTAGTGGTGGGAGGTGCCTGTTGGTGTGGTGCGGGGGTGGGTGATGGTGATGATGGAGTGGTGGGGATTGGGTGTGATGCGGTCGTGGTGTTAGCGGGTGATGTGTCGTTCTTGGTTTCGGACGTCGTCCTACCACCGCTAGCACCACCACTGCTGCTACTCTCTGCCGCCGCCGCCCACCCACCGTCGGAGGATTTAGGCAACCGCGTACCGGTCCCTTCCACCACCGCTACAGCACCAGGTTCGTCGCCGTCCTCTCCAGGCGTGTCCGACCCATCTTGCGCGGGAGGACCAGATTTTGAAACAACGGGGACAGGTGAGGTTGATGGAGGGTTTGTTATTATTACAGGTACGGTGGTTGTTGTGGCTGTTGTGCGCGGGGCAGCCCAAGCAGGTTCTGATGAAGGGTTTGTCTTGGGTTTCGAAGCACCACAGCCCATTATGTCAGTCAGTCGGTCAGTCAGTCAGGTCGTTGGGTGGATTTTGTGATGAAAACCCAAGACGATTTTTAGAGCATTTTAAAACGTACGTTCGGGTTCCACACTTTTTTTGTGGGGCTAATAGCAAACAATAGGGGAGTGTATGAATCCATCCATACAAGGTATGCTAAACAATGAGTAGTACTCGATCTTGATCGGGGCCAACGGGAAAGAACTGCGCACCGTGAAGCAAACGCGCAGGCAACGTAAAAACACAAGCAAGCGTCGGACGAACGCGCCTCAGGAGTTCGGACGTGGCAAGATAAGCAGGATACCGGGTATCCAGTTATCGCACCATGAGTTGCGATAAAAACGCGCTTGCAGGTGTCACCCACCAAGCCACCCCCTTCAGAGTGTGAGGTGTGCTGCGTGTTCGATAGCCGAATGCAATGTGACCACCAGCGGAAACTGTGGGGTCGAGGAGGGTTCCAGGTTCAAGGGGACAAAGGAGGTTTTACCCTATTCCCGGCGCTTGCCAGTTTACTTGTTGCGGGCAGGGATGATTATTCATGGTGCATGACCCGCTGCCCGCTATCCGAACAGGCTGCCTCAGCTGCTGCCGAAATCTTCTTTTACTGTGGGGGACGGTCGTGGATGAAGAGGGCCTTTGGTCATTTGGTCAGGAGGGTACCACAAGGAGGATTGGTATGCAGAAGGGTGAGATAGAATGGAGGCTCAAACCGCCGTTCTTTCGAAACATGCGGGAAGGAGAGGGTCAGCTGCGCACCATCTGTCCTCCGCCATATCCTCCTCTTGACTCTGCCACCATACCCGAGGCCTCCTTGTTTCCCGCCCAAATCTAACTATGGAAAGGACGGCACAGCATTATTGTGGGGAAAGGTTCCAGGCCGGTGCCATAGGTGCCGAGTCACGCAAACAGTCCCGCCAATTTCACAATCGCGCCGCGTTCCACTTGTTCCAATTTACGTTGTCATAATGAAAATCCCAAATCGCGTCTCCCACCCAGAACACTTTGCGATTACCCCACAAGATAAAAAAAATCTAATTGCTTGGATGACAGATATTTCGCAAGTTTCCCCCACAAATCCCAAAATTAATAGGTACCACGCGTAACTCTTATTCGACCCCTGGAACAACATTGCGCTTTCCGCTATTGATCAATCCCGCTACCCGATATTCCGCTTATCGGCTGCTTCGATTCCGCAACCTATCGCTCCAAGCACATCTTGCCGTGATTCCATTTATATAGCACCCCGTCCCGCCTACCTTCGCAACCTCCCCTCCTCCAACACATAAGTATCCATCGACTTACGACGACGTCTTGAACCAAACACAATACCAAAACCAACACCGAACAAACGAACCCGCTCTCTACCTTGCTGCCATATCAAACCATGAGCGACACGAGCATGAGTGACTCTGAGTTCAGCAGCGACGACGGGACATACACCCCTCTGATCGCCGCCGCCGCCGAACGCTTCTCGTCATCCACCACCTCCTCCTCCGGCGACCGTCGCTACAAATGCAAACTCTGCCGCCAGAGCTTCCGTCGCACCGAACATCTTCTTCGCCATCAATTGACGCACAGCGGGGAGAAACCTTTCCAATGCGACGTTTGCGAGAGAGGGTTCTCGCGTCTCGACGCGTTGCAACGTCACCTCCGCATTCATAAATCCCTTTCCACTCCTTCCTCAAAACGTACTGCGACCTCCAAGAAACTACGCACCATCTCAACCCCACCCAGTCTCAAACCATACCCCGCGAAAACCACCGCTTCATCCTCCTCGTCGTCGAACCGGGTATCCAAACCCCGTCCAATCGTCCTAACTCTCCGCAAAACAACAAAGGCCGGCTCCTCTGCCGCGCGTTCCAAACAACCCGCCTCCCGAGCCGCCTCACCACCACCCTCTCCCATCTCTCCCATCACTCCATCATCTCCAACACCAACCATGACGATGCCACCTCCTTCCCCACCACGCACTTCAGCAACCCCACCGCCGCTCTCTCCACCACCCTTGATAACGCGGACGATGGACCCCGTCACCTCCACACCGGCATCTTCACCCGTTCTTCCACCCTCACCTTCATACACATCCGACACCTCCGAGGATATGGAGATCCCGCTTATGACGCTCGCCATGTGCGCGTTGGAGCAGTTGCGGGACGCGTCGTCGCGTGTGGGTGGATCGGATACGGGGAAGCAAAAAGTGGATGTGAGGGATGGGGAAGGGTACCACCATCGGTACGGGTGGGGGGATCCGAGCGGGGAGGAAAGGAGGCCGTCGTACCGGAGGGTGCGGATCGAGGATTTGTTGAATTGAAAAGAAACACTTTTCCGGAGAGGCTGGACTTCTCTCTTTTTCCTTGTGTGAAACACATTTTTTTGGTGGGGAGGGCACGAAAAATTACCTTTCCGATACTGTAGAAGGGGAGAAACGAGCCGTTTGTAGATACGTTTTTGGGAGGGCGAGAGGCCCGCCTGGTGGGCCGTATTCTTGGGATTTTTGCACACATATTTTTCTGTAAAGTTTTGATTAATCAGTATACATATGATATCCATTTATTTTGACCTTTTGCGTACGTTGAGTGGGGAGCATAAATATCTACCATTGCCAGGCTGGTTGGAAAGGGGCTTGCGATAGGTTGTGAACACCCATCAATAAAGCATAAACTGACAAACACCTTTATATGGGTTTGAATCCACTTCCACGAAGCAAAGAAAAAACGGTATTTGATTGGGCATTAGCTGGGCCCCAACAGGAGTCCGTTGCCGACGAAGCGTCACGAGGAGCGGCTCCCGACCGTCCCACTCCCGCAAGACGATATAAACGAAAATTTAAGTGCCAGTTGAACTCGCACACAAGGCAACATTAGCCTGAACACAATGGCGCCGAGCGCTGTCACTTCTGATCGAGCAGAGTTCGAAACCTTTTATTTGTCATTGCCGGCGAATATTCGACAACTCTCAAACTGACACGATAAAGAACCAACAATGTCCTCCCAGCAGCAATTTCTGTCGCGGCGGCGTCTGATATCTTAAGTGTCTTGGCCCATGTCCGGAGCTGCACTATGTTGTACAGGACCGGTAGACATTGGCCTTGATGAACACCGCGAACTCTGCGCATCCTCCACCTCTGAAAAGAAAAGTTGGATCCCGAAAAGGTCAAAGGGAACTCATAGCATTAGACTCACCCCAATTTGAAGACGCTCTTGAAGACATTTTTGCATCATCTCGCAAGCACTCGTAAAGCAACCGATCGAGATCTTGTGAACTTAGCGACTGGGGAAGGATGAGAATCGGGACACCCTCAAAAAGCCCGCTCCATCATGCAGCTAGGCCTACCGGAGCATCCTCCAGCCTTTGAAGCTTTTCATCGATTTCTTGTAATAAATTTTGCTCATCCCTGAGCAACTTCTCTGGTGCTTTGGCAATATCAACATCTCGCATCACAGTCTCCACGTCTGCAATAGATATCATTCACTTTCTTTACAAAATCATTTGCTGTATTTAACACAACAGACCCAAATGTACAATACCTCGTACGGTGACAAAGTTCATCTCGCTTGGGGCCGACCATAGTCCGCACGTCATTGGAGTACTGGTTCCGGTTGCTGAAGACGCCGTCCAAACGATGGATTTTGTTTCCCATTGCGTTTCTGGGATAATGAGCTGTAGTTTCCTGAGAATCATCAAAGAAACATGACATGAGGCCCCTGGAAATGGATAAGACTCCGTAAGAAGCAAAAGCGTACCGATCGATATCAATCAGCCGATCGTACTCGGTCGGTTCAGGGAAAAATCCGGTGGACGCAGTGAAAGGCCGAAATGGCGTGGACATTCCAGACTGCCGATTGGATCCAGAAGGGCTGAGTACGCCAGTTAAAGACCACTCATGGGTCACTTTTACATACTCACCGAAGCCACGCTTTCCGGACTTTCTTCGATTTCCAAGTCAGCAGAGTTCAAAATAGCTTCCACACGCTCCTTCTCCTCCTCTGTCATTGCATCGTAGAAACGGGCTTCTGGACCAAGCTGTGGGCGTTCTTCAACATTCACATCACAACGGACCCGCAATGGAATGTTGGACTACGCACCACGATATTTCGTTGAATGAAATCTCCCTGCTTGTAACCCTTTTTCTTGGTTGCATGCCTCGAACTGGGTCCTAAAATACTTTCTCAGTTACGCTGCTGGGTTGTCAAGCAAAGCACTACTAGCAACCACACCTTCAGCACTTTTCGCCACGTGATGCATTCCACCTCCACTCCCACCCTCCAACGCCTGTATGCCAATCTTCACTCTGGACCCAAACTTAGGTTCCGTGATGAACGTTCTCGTATCCAATGAATGCACGCTCTTGAGTTCTATGTCAATAGATTCGGCTGCGTCCCCGTCGTCGTCGTCGTCGTCTTCATCGGACGCGTCGAGTTGCGTGTGCGGGCTATTGGCGTTTGTGGGATGGTCGCGAGTGGAGGGGTGGGCGCTACTTTCGCGGGAGAGGCGGTCGCGCGTGAGGGTGCGGGCAAGCTGAGGATCACAGGTCGTTGTTAGGAATTTGAGTCTCCATTGTAGGGAGTTTGCCATCCCCACATAAAATGTTAGAATCCGAATCTTACCATATTCTTCTGTTTGATAATGGCATCTAGTTCCTTGATTTTCAGCAGTCCGGCCTGGATTTGTATTTGATGGTCCTCCTCCGCCGGTTCCGCGTCCTTTTCAACCACCAACCGCTACGACAATCGAAATCAATGGTAAATTAGCCCAAAATGGATGCCTGACACATGGGGTTTGTTCATGTCGCTACCTCTTGAAACCGTTTTGCACTCGCCGCTCGTAACTCTTGCGCAATCACCTCCGGATCGCCGGAGGCGACTGCTTCTTTCAATTTGCGCAGATACGTCTCCACCTCTTCCTACAAATGACATGTTCAGCGCCTGAACGTTTGATGGCATGGAAAAGATGGAAAAGAAATAGGCAGATCTAACTCTGGTCGATTCCCATTTTTCTTGCCGCTGCAGGATATCGGAAATCAGCTTCTGAGTTTCTTGATCTTCTTGTTCGGGATTGCATGTATCTGCTGGAAGCTTGTCCGAGGATTTCTCTTCAGCTTCAGACCGTTGCTGCGGATTCGTTAGTTGACAACGGCAATGAAGCGTCTACACGTCAATCTCACCTCAATAACCCCAGAAACAGCGATAGCATCTCCACTCGCTCCCTCGTCCGCCTCTTCCCTTACAGGTACATCCCGGAACGCAGATCGTGAGAGCGTTGGCTCCGGTGGAAGAAAAATGGTCGGAACATCTGCTCAACCAGCTCTCTTAGGTATTAGGTATCAGATTTCAAACCCTCCTCCTTTTGACCCCACCTTCATCAGGAAGCGGCGTCAACCCTCCTCCGGACTTGACACTGCTCCGTCGTACCCGCTGGGTGGGAAGCGACAAAAGTCAAATCACACAGGGTCATACTATCAACCAGGTGGCTTGTACTGTACTTTGATGGGCGTGGAGGGTCCAGACCGTGTCGCTTCTGTAGGAAGGGGAGACTGCTTCCTTGGCCTGATGGGTGTTTGTTTCGTGTGCCACTGAGGATTAGCTCGCATTGCTCCGGCTGCTCCGAAATTTGCCCTACACCAACCTCTTTGGATCTCCAGCAGATGATGGAGCATTCGAGTGTGAAAACTGCATGTTTGAGGTTTGCAGAGACTCGTACCGTATTCTTTGACGTCCGTTGGCACCGCCAGTATCTCCAAAAGCGTTCAAGGCAAGCCAGACCTCAAACCGGGAAGGAAACGTGAAGAGGCGGAAAGCGCGGAGATGCACCAGGTGCGGAACGCGTTGTAACCGGCGATCACGTGACACACAAGCATCGAAATGTTTGTCCGAACAGAAGTCCACATCTCGCGAATTGGCAGACTCTTTGTTGAAAGACGTCTCTAGCCTGGCTACCACCAATCTTTTCCTTCCCCAATGCCACTGTCGCCAGAACCACCCCCGCTGCAAACTTTCCCAAACCCGTCTCCCTCGCCCACAATGCAGCCGCACTGGGACTCGGCGGGGGACGCGTACCGCCTGTTGCGGCATCGGCTAGATCAGCTGGACTACAAGGAACAACTTCCGCACGACGCGGTGCCTCTTGTAAGGAAATTGCTGGCCGACCTTATTCGATCCACGGAAACTGCCAGGAGGTTCAAAAATGAAGCTGAAATGAAAGAGAGGGATAAAGGGGGCATCGAAGAACAGGTCGGTGAAATGTACAACACAAGCGGCAGCCACAACGAAGCGGATTTGAATCGTGTTTTCTTTTAACCTTCCAAAGGTTGCACCCCTGCGCCAAGAAATTGCCCGCCTCACCGCCGAGAATAATCACCTCCACTCTGACTTGATCCGTCTCGCCGATGAACGCGACGCGCGCGAGCGGCGAACCGCTCAAGCGGCGCGGAGAATGGAATCGCAGGCCGCGGATTTGAGGTTTATGACGTCGCAGTACGCGCACCGGATTGAGGTGGAGCAGAAGCGTGTGGAGGAGGCGAGAAGTAAAGCGGAGGAGGCTATGGCCAAGATGGGGGCGATTCATGCTGCTGCGGCTGGTGGGAAGGATGGAGGAAAAGATAAAAAGGGTTCCAAGGGAGTCAATGCGAAGGCGGAAAAATTGTTCCAAAAATTGCAAAAGATTGATGTCGAGACTGGCCTGGGTATGTTTGGATCTCCGCCTGAGTTTTTTGGGAGATGGTCGAGATTTTATGTGCTGAATTCACGCTACAGAGCCATTGGAGAACCCTCCTGCTCGGTTTGTTCCGCCAGATCCTGTGGTGGCGGACATGGTGAAGCTTGCAGAAGGTAGAATTGAGATGCTGGAAACGTTAAATAAAGATTTGAGCGCCAAAAATTTGGATCTCGAAAACCAGGTTGGTGCAAATAAGCGCCAATGGCTGTATTCCCGAAGGCTTGGATTGGCTAGTTACCTTGAACGATAGGTTCAGCTTATTCGGGAACAGCTCACTAAGCGGGAGCAAGAGATTCAACGACTTGGAGCTCAATTAGAGATTAGTCGCGCTCAGCAGTTCAGCACGGTTGCATACACAAAACAGCCGACGACAAATGGGGACGTGACTGGGGACCGGCAACCGAGCATACACGAGCTGCCGATTGCCAAACAGCGTATTGAGCAGCTGGAACTGCAGATTGAGTATTTGCAGGAGCACATTGAAGGATTGGAAAAGGTGCTTGTCGTATTGCACTTGTAGGGATCGACAGTCACTGGGAGATTCCATTGACTTTTGTTCGTGATGCAGGAAGTTTCTGGTTTTGACGAAGAAAAGCAAACTCTTTACGCAGCACTGGACGAAGAAAAGCGGGTGTTGGCTGAGGAGCTTCAACGGGAGCGGGAACGAAGTGCGGGATTGATGAAGAATTTGGGCAAGTTGGAAGGGCTTGTGAATGAACTCGGTACTTTAACGCCTGGATCACCAAAGAAAGGAACCGGTGAGAATTGTATGGCACCGAAGTGACATGGCGTAAATTGTGGTTGACGTTGTCTGGGGTGGCTGATGGCAGACAGGGAGAGAGAGGCGAACAAGGAGAATATGGACAAACTCTCCGTTGACCAGGTTCGTTATGCGCCGCTGCTGCCACATCCCGATTAGAGATCCGCGCGCTGAGAAATGGACTGCGCAAACAGGAAAAGCGAATCGGGGAGTTGAGCGAGTTACTCAAGACTAATAAACAGGCCTTGCAGTCGTCAAATGAACAATCCGCAGTACTTGAGACGCAATGCGACAGTGGGTGCCAACTCTTTGTTTGAACAATCTTTTCGTCTGCACCATTTGACCAAGGGCATCTAAACAATAGAGCTGGCTCAGGAGACTCGGCAGTTAACCATCAGTCTCTCAGACGCCGAAGCTCGACTTTCTACGGCTCGGGACGAAATTACCCAACTTCGCGAGTCTATGAGTCGCACGGAGACCAAAGGTGGCGCGGAATCAGCGCAAAAAGATGCGCTGCTGACCGAGGTATGATGTGATTGCATAACTCACTGAAGGCCAGTCACGGTTCTCAATGGAGAAGCAAATCCAGAATATGAGGCGGCTTGAATTGGAAAATGGAGAACTGGCAGCCAAGTTGCGGGAAGTGGAGAGCCAAAAGTGGACCACGGAAAATGATTTGCGCAACCTTCAACAAAAGGTAAACCGCTGTCAGCTGTTTTTTGGCAAGAAAATCCCGCTTCCGCGTCTGACTGACCCGTTTCCTGGTGAAAGGTCGATCAATATGGTCATATGGAGGCGGAGTTGAGTTCGCTGAGGTCCCGAGCGCAGGCGCTTCAAAAAGAGATCACAGCGCAGCAGACTGAGATTAGCCGACTATCGAGGGCTTTGAATGAAACGGAAAAGGCGAAAGAGCAGGTACATACTTCTGGATTGGTCATGTGGAAACCGTGCCCACAATTTGACAATCCAATTTTTCCATGCAGGCGAATTCCCAGAACCAGAAGGTGGCCGAAGAGCTGAAGACGGTGCAGAGGTAGGACGGATATTCTAGTCTCCTCGCTTGTCTCAGAAATAACCATTCCTCAGAGAGCGAGAGGTCCTCCTTTCTGCGCTGCAAAAGTTTGAAGCGCAGCTTTCTGAAGTCCAGACAAATGTCGAAATCATCACAGCTGATCGGGACAACCTTGCTCAGTTATATGAACAGGTGGGACGTGACGTTTTGCACTACAGAGCGTATTCAGAACTAATATAACCTGTGCAGGTTAATCAAGAGCTCCAACTCTTGCGACAACGTTCGTCCTCTTCTCCCAGTCGCCCTCTCCGAGAAACGCGCGCTCCTAGTCCCTCTGCTCCGCCGGCGGTTGCTATACAAACAAACGACGACGAGTCCGAAGAAGTGAACAAGCTTAGAAACAGCGAGGAGGCTCTGCGTCGGCGTAACGAAGAGCTGGAGAGAGAAATCGACAATCTGCAGCGGGATCTTAGGGCGACGGTTCTTAGGCAACGCGAGTCTGGGGCTAGCGCAAATGAGGCTATGAAACAGCTCGAAAAGGAGTGTGAAGGGTAAAATATTTCCTCTTCATCACATCGTTGATAGGACAGCCCCGCTGACGCGTGCGTCCTTTTGCACCAGGTTAAGAGAAGCGATATTTGGGAAGGAGAAGGAGTGGGTTGACTTAGAGGAGAAGGCAAAAAGTTTGGAGCGACAGCTTGCGCGGGTGCAGGAAGAGCTTGCTGAGCGTGACAGGACAGCGGAGCAGCTCCGGAGGCGGATAGCACAGTTGGAGATGGAACGAGACCGGGATGTAAGTGAGCCTTGCAGCATTTATTGTTGGTGGAAGGCTGAGATTTACACCGTCCGTTTCGTCTGCATTTCAGACATTTCAACTGCGCGATAATCGGTCAAAATTGTCCGAAACGGAAGCCCGACTCGAAAGAACGCAAGCTGAGCTGAACCGCCTTTCACAGGAAAATGAAGATCGAGTTCGGCAGTTGTCTGAACAACGACAATTGCTTAATGATGTAGATAGGGAGCGTGATGCAGCAAGAGTGGAATTGGACCGCAAGGCGGAGCGGATCGTTGAATTGCAGGGTACGACTGATGACATACGATTTTTTCGGTCCATGTCGCCATTGCTGAGTCTGTTTTGCTTTCAAAGCCGTGATTGGGAAAATGAAAGAGGACGCTTTGCGGGCTGAACAGGATCTTTTTGAGTTGCGAGAGCAAACAGACGTTCTGAACCACCACCTCAACGAACAAGATCGTGAGTTGGATGGTTTGCGGAGACAGGTTGATACACTGAGTCGCGAGAGGGATCAGTGGGCGAATGAGGCACAGGTATCCTGAGAACGTCGATATGTTTCATCTGAGAATTCGAAGTTGCATTACATGAGTGAGACGGTGCCTTTTTCTCATCTCATCTATCCGCAGAGGAGTGGCGAAGAAGCGCGAAACGTTGCAGCAGATTTGGCAGCGCTTAGCAAGGAGAACCAAATTCTGAATGGAGAGCTTGCCGAGGTAAGACCGTGACCCTGTTGGCCCAAATCCAGTGTTGGGATGACTAATTGAACTTTCCGACGGGGCAACCAGCTTGCCAGTGATCGAGAGCGGTACAAAGCGGAGTTGGCAGAATGCGAACGCCAAGTCCAATACTTGGATGAACTCATCCGTACAAAAGAGCAAGAGCGCGAACACCTCGTGGCCTCTTATCGAAAGCTCGCCGGCGAGCATGAACGCCTTGATGTTACCCTGCGTACGTTTACCGAAGAGAGCAATACCATGCGGATGGAGGTGGTGCTGCGGGATAAACGGGTTCAACAGCTCCAAAAGGCACTGGATGATGCGGGAGTGGAATTGACGCAGTCCCGGATCGATCTTGGCGCATACGAGAAGCAGTGCAACAGTAAGAGTTTGCGGTTGGCGCGATTTCATTTCAAGGTTTATTGAGTGTCTTGGAATAGATCTTTCCAGAGCACTTTCAACCGCCGAACGAGCTATTCGGCATCTCGAGGTACATGGGGGCGACTGACCAAATCGGCCTACTTCTCTGTGCTAAATTGATTCTGTTTCAGACTGATAAGGCTCGGCTCCTGAGGGAAATCGCCGCCGCCCGAGATTTGTCACTTTCGGTTGAGCGCACGAAAGATGATCTACAAAAGCGTTTAACGGCTGTGACAGTCGACAACGAAAGTATGCATGCTACTCTGAGAAAGCTCGAAACCGATTGCGAGGCGTTGAATGCTCAGATGCGAGCCGAAGTCTGTATCCTGTCGAGAGACAACGTAACTGAAACTCTTCGCTTACTGGATATGCTTTTCTGGGGTGCAGAAACTGAAAGCCGAACGATTGGAGCACTTGGTTGCAATAGAACGAACCCGAAAGATTCAGACAGAGAAAGGTGTTAAGGTGAGGGGACTCTTCTGTGATCTGCCTCTGCAATCCTCTGTACAACACTCATAATTACGGGTTCAGGAAATGAGAGAGTCTCAAGGCACCCTTGAGGAGCAACTTCAGGCCCTGAACCACCAGCAAAAGCTAACAATTCAGTCCATGACGCGAGATTTGAAAGCATCACATGAGGAAGCTCGGGCGCTAAAAATTCGCATTGAGGGGCTAGAGAAGACCTTGCGGGATCAAAAAGATGGTTGGTGGCAGGTCGATTGTGACTCGGTTTTTCCTTTCTAACACTCAGTATGGCATAGCTTTGATGCAGTCTGAGGATTTGTGTGGCGATCTGCGACGTGAGGTGGCAGATCTGAAGGAGTTACTGGCAAACAAAGAACGTATTGTGGAGGATCTAATGCGTCTTGGAGGCGAGGTATGTTGCGTTGGGCAACAAACTCGTTGGCTCTGATCCATGTAATGAAGAGTATCGTGGAATAGGTACACACTGGGCCAAAATCCGACTTAGAGCAGCGAATTCTGGATGAGCTTGAAAGTACTAAACGTCAGCTGAGGAAGTACGAGGTAAGACAACCTTGGCTACAGACAAGCAAGCGGTTCAAGTTATCAAATTCGATGGACAGGAACAAATTGAGCGTCGCTTCAAAGCTAGTGAACATGTGGTGACCACCCGAAGGTCAAAAGGAACAACAGTCGGGACGCGCAGCACGTCACGATCGCACACCAGAGTGTCGGAGGAGGCGGAATTGGGTGGAAGCGAGGCAGAGTCCACTACCACAAACGGAGGCGATATTCTGACATCGTCTGACGATGCGATTGCGGATGGTAAGGATGACAACGCTCCATGTACGCATTTGGATCCTGTGAACCGTGGATCTAATGGCTAACAACCAGAGCTTTTGGCGAAACTAAAGATTCAGTCCAAGTCGAGTCGGTAAGCGCCATTAAATGTCGCCTGGAAGTTCTCATAGTCGTGCTTATTTTTCGAGATCACGATCAGGGGGGCAGTCAGGGGACGAGTTTGGAGTAGAACCATGAAAACTGGGACGTCCAGCAGAACCACGGAGGTTGAGACGCCAAGCAAAGGCATGACGGGAACCCCAAGCAGAAGCACAGAATCACAACCACCTGCTGCCATGCAGACTAGCCGCACATCATCCCGCCAATCACAACGCACTCCGCGAGATAGTCCAGCGCAGGCATCGCCAACAGGCAAGGAAACACTAGCGTCACCAACTGGATCAGGACAGGAGCGGATGGAGGAGAGTCGAAAACTACTAGATACCATTGTGCAGGTGAGCTTGTCCATGTTGTATCCTTTCGGGGAGCCGAGGACGGACTTTCCATTTTTTCACTGATCCATTACCGCCAACGCAGGTTCGGGAGGGAATGAAGCACCCGGGGTCGCCCAAAGGAAAGAGTCCTGCTTGATCTTGCAAATATAGGAAATAATGTTGGAGATTTGGGATATTTATTCGCTTTTTGTTATCTTAACCTGTTTAATACCACTACAATTAATCATGATAAGAAAACGACGGTACGTTCCATGGGTTTCGTTCACGTCGGCTCTGCCAGATTAGAGAAATCGGTACGTGAGTTCCATGAAGACTTGGAGACAGAAAAAAAAAAATCGAACTGGGTGCTGTGAGATTCGAACTCACGCCTCTTTCGAGACCACGATTTTCGTGTGTAACACGTGTATTACACGAACCTGAACGTGGCGCCTTAAACCGCTCGGCCAAACACCCTTGTTGGTAAGGTTGGGATTGTTACCTTATATCACGGGTAAGCATGTTTTGATCAAAACTCATCGACTTTCCCGAGCTTACTTGCAAGGATACAATAAGTCGCAGACAAACCAGGCCAGATATCGGAGATGCAGGAGTCCGAGAGCCACCGTCGATAGATATTTATGGTGACCGACTACCCAGCCCAAAAATGACCGACTACCTCAAAAACTAGACTTACTACTTATTACTACATTAAACTACTTACATTACTTGAACCACTTGAGAAAAAAAGTACGAAATAACCCCCCTCCGGCCGCCAAGCCTCCTAAAAATGGTTTAGTCCCTCACCTCACCCACACACAGCGGAACCCATTTGCCCCTCTCCAGTGCCCGTCTAACGGACCACGCCTCCCCGGCCAATCCAGGGACAGCCCAAAACAACACACAAAGAAGTCTAAACCTCGCAACCCAACTCCCTTCATCCACATGTGCCAATCGCGGCGTTGCATATGTCACGATGGCAGAGAAAAATGGTGTGGACGCCACAAGAAAGAAGAGGACCAGCATGTGTAGAGTAAACGCGTGTATGTGGATCTTTGTCGAGAAAGACGAAGGGTGCGGGTGGCTTTTCGGTGGAGACGGGTGAAATTGAAAGATGATGATGCGGCGAAGCGTTTGCAGCAGACGAGCGCTGCGCGTCGTGGTTGGAGTCTGGGTCGTCGCCAAAGCTGGACTTGGCAAAGTAGGAGAGTTCTTTTCCAGGTCTGCGTCGTCGAAGATGGTATCCGAAACTCGCCGTGGAGCATAATTGTAGGTGTAATCGAGGTAGCGATTGATCAAGTATACCATAACAATGCCGGGGATGAACACAGTGCAAGCGACTGGTACTATTTCTGAATGATGGATTCGTTGAACTAAGTGTCAGTCCTTCACGTTTTCAAAGACAAGAAAATTGCATGTAGACTTACGTTTAGGGTGATGCATCACGGTCGAATCCCAGTCAAATTTGCCCATAAATCTCCATGCCAGCAGATACGCAACAATGGTAACCAAATGATATGCCACAACGGACAGTGCCGCAACCCCAACAGCCAGAAAATCATTGCCGCTGCCAGGTCCCCCTTCCGGAACCTTTGCACTGGTTTCCTCCACGCTGCCCCTCCCATCGGCCTCACTCCTCCCATCTCCCTCCATGGTTGCCGTAGCGCTGTATCTGACCCTTCTCGCACCCCACCCTTCCTTCCACATATTGACACCCTGCCTCGCAACAACCACCAAAAACGACTCGCAGCCGGTCAACCGAACCACAATCATACAAGCGCAGGCACTCGCCACGACCGCCCACAATATGGCAAGCACTGTGTCGACGCCGTACACGTTCCGCATCTGCGCGGCCTTGACGGCTTCCGAAAAATCAATCGACGTGTCAATCAATGACGTGGAGGAGGGCGCACTCTGGGAGAATCGCGTGCCCAGGAGTGAATCGAACGTGCCGCGAAGTCCTCGTTGTTGGGTCGTCCAGTAGGAGGAAGACAGGGACGGGTACGGGTTGGAAAGGAAGAGAGACGTAAGAGGAGTGAAAATGCTGCCAATGCTATTTGCGGGCATCGGCAGACCTGATTCGCAAGAGAGCAAACAAAGAAAGAGACGTTCAGACCATCGTTCCCGGCCCTTTCTTTTCCACTGCAGCGTACTTACCGATCGTCGCACAAATGGTGGGCGCAACGTCGACCGAGTGAATCCCCACGCCAGTGTAATTGAACCGTGAGCTCAAATTCGAGTTTCGCTGGTACGCCATCATGAACGTGGTTGTTAGATGGGGATCGACGCCTCCATGACCTCCCGAATCTGATAAAGGGAAAAAAATTCCATTAGAATGAGGATGAACAGGATATCCAAAGAAAAGCCAAAGCACCCACCAACATGCCCATGATCGCTAACCACAAATACCATCGTATCATTGTCCACGTTTTCGAAAATATTTTGTATGGCATTAGCTTTATCCGTAACCGCCTGGTCATACGTGTTGAATTTATTGTACTGGGTCGTGACGCCCGAATAATGTCCCCTTCACAGAGGAAGAATTCAAAGCTTAGCTCTTGGACACTTAAAACGTCAAAAGAGCTTGTCCCGCGCTTACCTCTCATCCACATCAGAATAATGTACCAGATAGAATTCGTATCCTTTTCCGACCCTTCCGGTGATAATGTCTTCGACCGCCACGGCCCTCTGCGTGTCAGCAAACTGGGCATTGGTCATGTTTTCTTGATGGTACGCAAAGGATGCGTCGTTGGTGCCGCTGGCAGTGAGAGACAGGTACCCTTCAACCAGATCGGCGAACCAGGATGAACCGGTCAGTCTAAACCAAGAAACGAGAGAGAATGGTGTTCAGGACGCCCGATGACACGCAAGGAAGATTCCAAAGGAAATATTTACCCGGCGGTGCGGTTATTTTCGAATGCAAGGGAGAAGATGCTATCATACGCCGTGTTTTGGACGGCCATGTTACCCATTACGCCCGTCATCCAGGGGGGACTGCCGGTAAGGAAAGTAAGCCAGTTCGGCACGGACATGGACGGGAGTTGGACCTAAGGGGTGGAAACAACAGAATGGATCATTCAATGATTTGTTTCCTTATATCGCAACCCCCAAAAATCAACCGCCACCTGAAAATCAAGGGGCTTTGTTGATTACTGACCTTCATAGGAACCTTAACCAAATCCGCGCTCACCCCCTCCACCACCTCCTTAAACCTGGGATTCCTCTCAGTCCAATCCGCTCGCAGCCCATCCAATATCACCAATACAGCCTTCATTCCCGTCGCCTCCCCACCCGGATTCACACCAGCTTTTGCCATCTCTACACCCACCGCCGTCCTCAACGCGTCCATATCTGCCAAGCCAAGCAGAGGGTTCTGGTTGGTCAAGCACCGGTACAATTCAAAGGCCGATAACGTCAAGAACGATGCCAGGAGGGTTAACGAAAGCACGGTGAAGTGGTGCGGTGATAGCGGGTTATGCGTGTGCAACGTTTTCGGTGTGTGAGTGTGGTGAAGTGGTGGCGGCAATGTGGTGTGGAGGTGCCGGGTGATTTGGGTGGAAATGAGACGGGTCCGGGGGTGGAAGTTCAGATAGAGGATCTGGGCGAGGCGGAGGAGGGCTGTTGGGAGTGTGAGGGCGAGGCGGAAGGTTGTTGGGGATGCGAGAGAGAAAAGGTCGAGAGTGCAGAGGGCGATCGCTTTGTGGGTCAGGAGGGCGTGGGTTGTGCTTTGGAAGGAGGTTGGGATAGAGAAGAGGGTGTAGAAAGAGTGAAGGGACAGGAGGAGGGTCATTCCGGATGCGGCGGGCTGAACTGGAGCGGCCATGTTAAAGAAGAAACCAATGTTTAGCTGGTCATCATCAACTTTAAAGACCTCAAACGTGTCGCGCTGACGACTTACGGATTGCTAATATCGTATCATCCCTCATGGTATAATCCCCACTTCTCCCACCCCACACTGTCACCACCGCAGCGCACACCCCTTCAACCACACATCCAAGTCCAATTCTCCACATCACCTCCCGATCCGCCTTATCCTTCACCTCCACTATCGCCATTTTCCCGCACTCGGCCGGCACCACATCACCCACCCCACTGACAAGCATCGTGCCCACCCCGTCGTCAATCCTTACGAGAACCGTGGAGGCGTTCAGGATGGTGTGAACGCGGCCAGAATGCCATGTCAACGATGGAGTTTTGACGATGCACGGGGAGGAAGGGTACACGGGTTTGGGGCCGCGGGTCAAATGTGTCGTGAATGGGGTTGGTAGAGTCGCTAAACGGCTGTAGCCGGGAACGGAACAGATGGTAAAAGGAGAGGCCGATCCGGAGGCTGACGACGCCGTGAGGGTGGTCATCCCAATGGGAGAGGTGGTGGACGTTTGGGTGGATGGGTTCGAGTTGATGCGGTGACGGACGTGGCCGAGGAGATACGTGTGCTGACCCGTACGGAGAAGAACCCGCGTTGCAGATTGATGAGCTGTTTGCGGGGTACTTCCAGTGTTTGTTGGAGGAACAGTGGGATCTTTTTTGAACACAGGGTCCATTCTCAATTATTGAAGTTTTCTGAACGACTGCACGCGCAATCGCAGTTGCTTACCTTCACCTTCAACTTCCTCTGTTACCGCACAGGATTTCATCACACTCCCGATCCTGTCATACTGATGAATGTGCACTGCTGGATTCAGTGTCGCGCTTGATCCCACCGCATCCCGGTATTGATAGTTTGATGCTGCCCAGTCCTGTAGCGTTGGATTGCTCATTCAAAAACATTGTTTGCCAAAACGGCAAAACGATAAATGGTTTTTGGCTTACCGTGCTACCATTGCCGTCATTGTAACTCCCACCACCCCCGGGCCCCACAACTGTAGCAACCGTCGGAGTGCTTGAAATGGCTCTGCTTCGGGTGGCCGCTTTGAGCCCGGCCGCAGATGATACGGGCGACTTATCTCGGACGAACGCTGCTAGAGGAGGTGGAGACGTGGAGCGAGCTGCAACTTGTGACTGTAGATTTCCCGCAACGAAAATTGTAAATGAAACATCCCTTTAGCGGTGAACCTATAGCCATTAACCCGCCTCTGCCTCGCAAGTTGAGAAAAATAAACCAACCTCAGACGCCCAATCACTTCCATCCCCATCATCCGGCTCGACCTTCGACAACTTTCTCACCAGCCTCCTATTTGCACCGCCCCAAGTGTCTCCGCCATCATACACTGCAACCGTGGCAGCTGACCCGCTGCGTCTGTGACCGTTGATGCCCGTGGATGCGCTGGGGACGCGAGAATGGAAAATGTTTGTTAAGCTGGACGTTCGCGAGTTTTGATGTGGGATCGCAGCGGTTGGATTCGCCTCTGCTGGACCTGCGGGACTGGTGGAAAGGATGGGAGCTTTGTACGAGGTCGTTGGCGCACAAGCTGTGAGAGGGTCTGAACCCCGTGGAGGTGGGGAATTATTGGATTCCATGAGATGCTTGTCTTCTGTCGTTACTTCACTTTCAGGAAGCTGAAGGGCGAAGATGGGAGCGTTTTCGAGGAATCGGGGTTATATTCTGATCTGGATACCGAGGCCGCAACAAATCGCGCAAACAATCGTCCAGCTGGTCCACAAAATGTAAACAAATGAAAAGGTAAACAAACCAAGGCGCTCAAATGACCCGATTGTGTCCTTTCCGTGCAAACACAGGTCAGTCGGTAAACATTCAGACAGAAGAAATTGCCCACAGGGGAGTCCAGACCAGTTTGCGAACCGAGTCCCTGTCCATTTTTCATTGAACCGTTGGCATAGCTGGCATGAAAAATCCAAGGAAAAATTTCAAAACACCAAACGAAATATCCCATTGCATAGGAATTTTGATGCGAGTCGCTATTTACATGATTGATTTAACATTTTAAGTTTAAGTTTCATCATCGGGTTGTGGCACATATCGTTCAATGTTATCAATTTTGGAACCACATCTCGGACACGGAAATGATGGGTCGGCCAGCAAGTTTGATCTATGTTCAGAGGCGCAAGGTTAGATGGGAGCGTATTCGAGTGAGTCTCCGAAGACTTCCGCGGATTCCTACTTGATACAATAGTAGCAATAGACGTGGCCGCAGCTCGTGATATATGGAGTGTGCACCGTTGATGACGGTACATCTTTAGCGTGGCATATGGCGCATATGTGTGGAGGCAAATCTACGATGACCTGTCTTGATATAGCACGGGTGATGGAGTTTTTAATGCGCTCGACATTTATTAAAGGTGCAAGGAACAGTAGGAACTCCTATGGTGCGACGTGTTATTTTGGGGAATAAATGGCAGCGGGAAGACGAAGAAACTCACTGTGAAGGCTGACCACACAAGCTGTCGGTTCATGAATTCAAAGCTGACTTGACGCGCAAGTTCTCTCCTAGCGAAGACAATGCGCATCCGGAGCATACGGTCGAGTATTGACCGATATCTGGGACAGCAACCACGAATACTCAATGATTATTTTACCACTGCCGAAAGGAGGACTCTCGAGCCTACTCACTTGCCATCATACAAAAATACAAGGAAGTTGACAAGGGATAGGACTTTGTATGCCTGCTCGATCTTTTGAAGGAGCTTCCATAATCGATGGGGCCATTCATGCTGAAACGTGCACCCATAAAGAATGAGCCATGCTAACTTAAGTTGACAAGGCAAAGTTTAAAATTCCACCTCGGGCCGTTCGCTCCACTCATGGGACGAGGCGTAACGATTGAGACGCGCCCATCCCCACCTTCCCCCAATAAAGGCAGCCGCATGGGAAACCTTCTGCCAGCGGCGCAAGGGAGCGATTGTGGCTGATCCATGCACGACGCCCGGATGCGTTTCATCACGGTATTTCAAGTTCTGCAACGCCATTCCATACGAGGCTCCCGTAGCATATGTGGATAGTCGGTGCATCGCATACTGCAGGAGAGCGGTAATCTCTGGCTCAAAGACTTCTTTGAAGTTTGAGCGTCCACCTGCAACAAGTGCGTGAGCACCTCATCATGGGCCCATTAAAACACCGAGCGACGCGTACTACGGAAAAAGGTGAAGGCCTGAAAAAACTGGTCCTTGACAATACCAGTTAATTCGTCATCGAGAAGCTGTGCATCTAGTTGGCTGACGCGAAGCACCGATAGCGGCAGAGGAGATAGCACGGGCTTGACCGCCCGAACGTCCCTGTGGTAAACGACGTTAGCTCGTGAGGTCGTTGAAGGAGTTTGCATATGCGTTTCTTTGCTCACCCTTTCTCCGACATGGAGGGTTTCTGAGGCAGCCTTTCAAAAGACCGGCACGAATATAACTGATAATGAGCTGTGGAGATCAGTCCTCCAAATTTAAAGGGATTGGAAAAGGTTCAAAGGAGACTGCCCAAATCAAGGGGCATGCTGCGCCACCTTCACCGTTTCCCCGCACATGATGGATGATGATACCCTTGACACAACCCAATTTGCGAACTGATCTCTACTAGCCGGCATTTTCATCTGCGCGCGGAACCCCTTTAGATGTCAACAAACGATCCCTATGGGTCTACGGGTGAGCCAACAGACTCACCCCGCCCTCCTCCGGTGGAAGATATCGAGGACATGGACGATTTCGATATGGCAGAGTCCGTTCTCGGTCACGAACATGTCGTGGAGCCTGAGGACCTTTACGCGATACTGAACTTGGAACGGACGGTAAGAGCATGTTTTTCCGACCAATGCAATTATGCCTTGAGAGCCTCCGGTTTGGAAGTGGTGCGGTTGCTGCACCCGATAGCATGATCTGAACCACTTCATAATCCTCGCCAATCCTTCCCAATTTCCACCACTGTCCAGGCGTCTGATGATGATGTAAAGAATGCATATCGACGATTATGCTTGACATTTCATCCGGATAAACATCATAGACCAGAAGACAAGGTATTTTTACCAGTCGGGAGTGTCAAAGGCAAATCCATACGTTTCAGATGTTGATCAATTTGAGATCAGGCTGCTGCGGAACGCAAGTTTGAAACCATTCAAAAGGCATACGATGGTGAGATGGAGTTGCAGGGGGCTAAGTGGATTGCTTGTTGCTTGACCTGAACTTTTTGAAAATCTGTTCAGTATTAAGCGACCCCGTGAAACGCCACATTTATGACTCGTATGGAGCGGAGGGGTTGCAGACGTCATGGGAAGTCGGCCCTCGAGGCCGATCTCAAGAAGAGGTGGGATGCAAACGTCCGTACTTCTTGGATCCTGGCATCGCTAACAAATCAGCAGATTCGGCAAGAGTTTGAGAGATTGCGGGCGCAAAAGCGGGAGATGGACCTGGAAAATATGGTGAAGTCAAAAGGCTCCATTCAACTTACGCTGGACGCAACGTCTATATTCATGCCGGACGATCGAGTGAGACGCTTCCGAGTATTGTCGAGACCGGAAAATCGCGGGCTGCTGGACGCTATCACTCTGCCCCAACTCAATTCCGCATCTGTGAAGCATTCTTGGAACGTGGGTTGTTAACACGACAATGCCTTATCCGATCCTTCATCAGCTCAAACGAACTATCCCCCTGTTTAATTATCAGACAAGCTTGACAAACAACACGGATCTGAGTATCCAGGGGAATGTTACGGCAAGAAACGGGTTGGGTGTGGGCGGTGTAACGGGAACACTGCGACATGTCAGATCCCCCATGCTGTGGGGTGAGGTAAGGGCGGTACACTTTCGCTAGATCAGCGTGCTAGTCGACATGTCTCAGTGGGCCGGTCAAACAGCTTTCAGGAACACTCGGACAAAATCCGATGGGTTCCGTAAAAGTCCACAAAAATTTTTCCGCTGATATGTAAGTTGTCGTGATGTTTGTTGCAGTCTATGTGGAGTCTCCCACATTCGTTATTCATTTCTCGGCAGATTTGCAACTGTGACTGCCTATGCGACCACAGTGGAAACGCCCCCTCCACTTGTAATGGTTTTGGGTCGCAGACTCACCGAAGCTACAACAGGATTCATGACATTCAAAACCGGAAACTACACCCTTGGGCCATGGGGTGCCACAATGGGAGGATATCATGAACGAAGCTCATGCTCCTTGGGGATGTTCCGACAAGCACACCGGAGCCAATGGAACGCGGAAGTACAGGCGGGTCTGCAACAATCGCATATCAACCTGTCATATTTCCGAATGCTGCCAAAGGGCGTGAAAGCCCGCGCATCAGTTGTTTTGTCAACCAGTATGGGCCTACAAGTCGGACTTTCCGGGGAGAAAAAGGTTTCCAAGCACAGCCGGTTGGAAATTGGCGTCACATGCGGCGCCGCCGGAGGAACTTCCCTGCGCATCAGGTAAGGGTCAGCTTCAACTGGGGTTGCAATGTTGCACTTATTAACCCTTGTCCTCAAAAAAGACTGAGTCGTCTAGGCCAGAGATTCGTAGTACCTATCATTCTTTCCCCGGAACTTGACTTCAAACTGGCAGTGTGGGCAACCGTTCTTCCTGTTTGCGCATCAGTTGCCCTCAACCAGTTCTATTTTGGCCCCAAACGACGACGACAGCTTGCACAGTACGTAGCTTGTGTTCATGCAAATTTCTGGCCTTTTTGTGACCCTCAAAATTGTTTCTGTTAATCTCTAACAGACGACTGGAAGAAGTGCGAGCTGAAAATGCAGAACTATTGGCAAAACGGAAGAATGAGGCGGAAGAAGCTGTACAACTAATGAAAGACTCGGTATTGCGAAAGGCGGAAGCGGAGGAGAGTCGCAATGGTAACCTCATGAAGCTTACTCGACCGTGCACTGCGTTTCCTCGGTGTCTCTAATGCGCCCCCCTATCTTCCGTGTTTTAGGCCTTGTCATTGTGCGCGCACTATACGGCAAACTCCCTGACTCGCATCTAAATACCCTATTACCTCTTGGAGGCATTCGTGATATGTTCAATCAGTCTCAGCGATCTTTGGCATCAGAATTGCTGCAAGCAGTCGGCAGTGAAGTATCAACAGAGTATGCAGATGTGACGATCGCGGTGCAGGCCTTGGTGAACAACTCGCAATTGCATATCAGCGGAGGTCATTCAAAGGTTCGTCTATGATTGCTTTCGGCATGCAACATCCACAACATGTCCTCACGTTCCTTTGGTGTCTCCAGTCAAGCATCATTGGATTCTACGACCCGTGTTTCGGGGAACCGAAACGACTACGTGTCATTTACAAGTTCCAAGGGAAACTTCACTTGGTGGAAACGGATGATCGGTCGGCGTTGGCCGCGCCGCTTAGGGCTCACATTACATCGGATGGAGACTACCCCTTTCGATAGCACAGGTTGGGAGTGGGGCGCTGGGGTTAGAATTGTTAGGGCATAGAGAAAGAGAATTGATGATCTTCGGGCTTTTTGGGAGGTAGATATCTAGAGCAGATTCATCTCAACATGACGCCTGATCCACAGCCTGCACAATTGGCCTTCGAAGGACTGACCATGTTTCAACACGGCCAGACCCCATTAAAATATGAGAGTCTCTTGAAACCATCCCACCTCCATCATTCAGCCATACTGTTACGGTTCGATCAAGTCAAGTTGAAACCAATCAACACATGTAATACCGAGGGGCCGAGTCTGGGCAGTCAAAGTCTCAGAGAAGCTCCAGAGTAAAACAAGGTGGAGACTTAATGTGAACGAAAATGAAAGGAACAAGCCGTGGGAAAATGGACGGTGGGAGTATGAACGCAATATGGAAGGGTGGGAGTATGAACGTCGTGAAAGAACTTATAAAGGGCTGAGAGTCGCAAGCTTGGACATCTATTTGGATCCAAATGCGCATAGATGTCCAAGCTTGCGACTCTCAGCACCATCCTCCTCCTAGGCTCAGTCCTAGTCCTCTCCCTCCCCACATCCCTCTCAAGACGCGAATCACCCTGCGGCGCCGTCCACATTCTCGTCGCCCGCGGAGTTAACCAACCCCCAGGCGAAGGCAATCTGGCCCCCCTCGTCACCCAAATCAAAACCCGTCTTGCCGCCGACACCACCGTCACAAGCGAAGCCATCCGGTACACTGCGACAATGGTGCCGTACCCCGCTTCCGCCGCCGAAGGCACGGAAGCAGTCAAATCCCAACTCACCGACGCCGCATCCCGGTGCCCGACCTCCAAAATCGTCCTCCTAGGGTTTTCCGAAGGCGCGCACATCATCGGCGACGCGTTTGGGGGCGGCGGCGGCGGCCACTTTTTAGGCCCCAAAACGCCCCCCATGAATGCATCCATTATCCGTGAGCACGTTAAGGCGGTGGTCCTCTTCGCAGACCCACGTCACAATGTTGCTGAGCCATTCAACCGGGGGACGGCGACGAAGGGGGGTCTGTTCCCGCGGGATGCGGAGCAGGTAGCGGCGTTGAGTGAGTTCAAGGATTTGATTGTGGGGTATTGTGATCGCAATGATATAATTTGTGCTTCGGGGAAGAGTACACTTGTGCATTTGACGGCTGTTGTCAGGCATCTGGATGATGCTACGGATTTTGTGGCTGGGAAGGTGTGAAATACAGAAACTGGAAATTATATGCGTTCCCCGGAAAGAAGACTCTTTTTCGTCCGTGGTTGAGTTGGCCATGATGGTCTTGTTGGAGAGCGAGCTGACTTCACCATTTCCACTTGACTTGGTTTAGCAGGAGACCGATAAATCAAAAGGACAAAGGTGTAACAGAAGCTCTGGTACGAATACCTCTTTTGTTTTGTAGCACGGTAGCCCATTTTCTGCCGAGTTGTTGGGTCTAGTGGATACCATTGCTCGCGTAGTCGGATACCGTAGCCATCCATTCCAATGGAAGTCATGGGAGCCAGAACAGATAAGCTTTGGACAACAAAACCCAGCAGCAACATAGTCCACCCTCAAGAAAAAACATACGAGACTTGACCGCATGAAGCAACAGCCCACGGATGGGGACCCACTTCGAACACGTTTTTCACCACGGTATCCAGTTGAAGTCGCGGGCATGTTCGGATACCCTTTCCATTGTCCTTTCGTTTCCTCTCCCCTCCGGTGGTAAGTTTACGGGAGAGAAGACTGCATGCAAGCTGAAAGGCAGCTGTCTGTGTTAGACAGGGACTGTCTGTAAGCCGCCTTAAGCATGCACCTCGAGCATGGCGAGGTAAGGTTTCAAAAACTTTGAAGCTGGCAGTCACGTCTTTTTCTTCCATGGCAAGTTCTCTAGTTCCCTCAAGCTGGACTGCGTGCGCGGATGGTTCAATTCCATGGGCATTGCAGCAGTAATGGTCGAAATCCATGGGTACATGTTGTTGCTCTCATGGTCGGCGATTTGTCATAGTGGCAACACAAACTTCCGAAGGAAAAACCGTTACAAGACGAAACCTAAGCTTTTAGAAAGATCGGAGGGCGGCCCGCGCCGCTGGTTATGAGGAATACATTTCAACCCGAGACAGGGACACTAGCGATCCCTCCCAAGCTATAAAACACTACCAATCTCTATGTTCCCCTAAGTTCTCCCTACGCCCCAAATATAAGAAGCTGACTTCGCCACCAGTCTCTTCATCTACTTTCCAACAGCCTTGCACTCGCCCTTAGCGATGCCCGCAGCAGACACCTCGGCGGCATCTTTGAAAGTAAACCACTTTGTCCCATCCACACCCGCAAACGTGTCCGCAAACCTCTTGGGTGCGATCTGATCCTTCTCCTTGTCCGCATTCACGCCCGTCACGATGCGAATGGCAATGCACACCACATTCGCCGGGAACTTTTTCGCAATGTCCGCATACGCTTCGGGATCCTGCTGCGTCGAGTCGCCGATGAACACAAACTTGCGCTTAGGGAAGGTCGCGATGAGGGATTCGATGGATGCGACTTTGTAAGCTTGGGTGTTTGTGATGGCGTCAATGAAGGAGCCGTCGAGGATGGCGAGGTCTTTGAGGATGAACTCGCCAGCAGGGAAGTTGAATTGCTTGGTGAAAGCGGAGAGCGATGGGAAGAGGTTCCAGGGGGATCCAGAGAGGTAATGGAAGGAAGGTTTGCCCGGGAGAGCGCTGGCGAGGCTGTTGTAGAGTTCGGACATGCCGGCCACCGGGGTGTAGGCGTCGAGGAAGGTGTGTTTGAGCGTTTTGAAAATGTCGTTGACCTCGGTTACTTTGATTGTGTCCTGTGTAATTTGTAATTTGGAATAAGAATCTGTGCGGGTGCCATGGTGCGATAGAATTGCCTCCAATGCGATATCTTACATCAATATCAGAAATGACAGAGAATCCTTCCGGCTCCACAAAGAATGCCCTTCCGCCAATCTGCCTCTTGTCCAAAGCATACAGTTTTGCCAAATAGTCCAGCACACCGTCAGTTTCCTGCGCCATCTGCACATCAATGTTGACCGACGTCTCAAATTCCCCAGCAATGGAAGTTGGAGGCAAGCTGACAACGTCAGAACCGTTAACGGAGGACGAAGCGGGGAGATCGATGTTGATCTTTTTGCCGGGAATACCGGCAACATAGAATGCACCGATACGCTCATCGAGACGGTCGCGGAGTTCCTTGTTGACGGCTAGGAGGTAGAGGGCCTTGACTAGCGGGTCGACGCCAGCGTCGGGGAGCGGACGGGTGACATAACCACGGAATTGGACGTTCCAGGTGGTTTCGGAAACACGCGATGCGATTTGATCTACAAATGTCTGTAAAATGACATGGAAAACTCAGTGGGCTGGAAGAAATGAATTAAGAATGGGCGGACACCCACAATTTTCTCCCCGGGCAGGATGTCTTGCAATACTGGGATGGCTCGCTTCTCGACAGCCTTCAAAGGCGATGTTGGAGCAGCGAATGAAGCCGGAACGGACCCAATGACCAATGCCGAAAGAACTGTGCCAAACTTGACCATGTTTGCTGGTGGGATTATGAGGTGAACGGCGGGAAATCCAAAACTCTTGGGTATACTGTATTGGGTGTGGTCCGTGCTTGGGGAGGAGGGCAACTGCTTGAAACCTGGACCGGCTTCGTTTATATATTTCGCGAGCCTGCTCCGGCATCAATTGCGCACGCCTCAAAAAATAGAATTTTGCGCACATGGACGGCCGATTCATAAAAATTGTGAACGTGGGCCCCATTTTGCTTTTGGCTTTCATGTTTTCGGTCTGCCGGGAATCCGCTGAATCCGCCTGAATCCACCGGCCACCATGCACCACCACCACCACCACCACCAGTGCGACGGACTTTGTCGGGAAAGTGAGCAAAAATCGAACAAGTTTTTAACAAAAATAGAAATAAAAAGTTGTCTGGTCCGAGTACTGGCGCGTGCTATGCCTCGTATGGTGGCACGACCCACTTACCCAAGTTTCAAGCACCCAGCCAAGCCACCGGACAACCCGAAAAAGGCCATTTCGCAGTCCCGCTCTAAGTGCCAGATAGCACGCACGCCATTATGGATCGCAAAGGCAAAGAGTGAAAAGTATTCTACCTATACGTAACTATGAATTGAAAATAACCAACTCTTCTTCCTTTTCCTCACGTTGCCTCTCGCTCTGTCAGCGCGCTCGTGATGAAAGGCGCAGAATGGGCTCTGAAACGTTGAAGTGAAAAGCTGCCCAAAGGAGGTCAATCATACTGCTTCTTTCATTCACGCGGTATTTTCAAGTGAAGAGTAGACTCGAAGCCAATCGCAGCCTGTCTCGACTTGATCCAATGGGGGGTCTGTCATCACGCACGTTCTACAAAAAAATTCACGTCCTTGGGTATCCAAAATTTCGATAGCAGTAAACAATCCCAAAACAATATAGATATGCCCAGTTGCAAGTTCGAAAGCGTAGCTGGGGATGAACCGTACTTCTTATAACTATTTGACTAACTAACATTAAACTAACTACTGTGGTTGACGAACAACATGGGCGTCTTCCCAAAGGCGAACATTGAAGATGTTTTAGACCCCCGCCCGAGGTAAGGGCATGCCACGGGGGCCTGTCAACTTCGACGAAGTAGCAGTGCTAGATGATGTGACAACAATGGACGAGGAGCTCACGTTTGTGACACTGTTTTGAACGACTGGGTTGAGGATAACCGGTTTGAGTCCTGTCTTGTCGTGGTAGTCGCGCTAGTCGTTGCAGGGACCGGTGTCGTTGTGGTCGTTGTGGTGGTGGTGGTGGTGGTGGTGATGGTGCTTGTAGTCAGGACACTCTTAGTCGGGGAGGGAGCAACAACACCAATTGGACCAATAGGTATCCGCGGTGTCGCCGCCGCGGTCGACGATGATTTTCCACTAACAGGCTGAATCCCCCCTGTCGTAACAACAGGCACCGTCTTGTCCGTGAAAAATTCGTAAAAACCTCCTATCCCGGACCCCATCGTCATATTCATGACATTCGCACACACTCCAACCTCCACCCAATCCCCCGCCACGACGTTCTGAACGGCAGTCGAATCAGGAAGAGCCAGGATGCTCGCACCCTGGTCGTCTGAAAACAGTTCGTCAGAGTTGGCGTTGATGAGCCACCACACTTTGATGTTGGTTAGCAGGATTTCGAGCGTCCATGTTGTGGCGGCGTACGGGGATGCATTGGTGAAATTGAAGGAGCCACAAAACGTTCCAACTCGGGTGTCGTTCCTCGCGACTTTGAAGACGGCTGATCCGTAGGAGATAACCGTTAAGGGTGTGGTTTTAACTGCAAGTTCGTTACTGCATTACATAGGGCCATCCCAGGACAAATGACGGCATTCTTCACACCTTGGCGAGAAACCAGCATATTTTTGAAGAGTTCGGCTGGCTCTGCGATGGCGGATACCGTCATTGAAAGCAGACATAGCAGGAATCCTTCAATGGCGCGAGAAGAATGCATTTTTTGCTTTCCTGTTTCTTTCTTGTGCGGGCGATAGGAATGCGCAGAAGAAATGTGGGGGATGTGAAAATTAAAGTTTTGGGATGACGATTACCCGCTGATCGAACAATACAAAACAAAACAACTGGGACAAAATCAATCCCCACTTTAGAGATCTACAACCCGCTAATCAAACCTCAGCCCGTGGGGCCAGGATTAGAATCGTGCGCTCCTGGAATCACTCAGGGAGAGCGGAGAAGTGCCATCGGTTTTTGACACTTCAATATCCAGAATCTCAAGTAGGCAAGATTGATTCGGGCTAGCCTTCGACAGAACGGCGTTGAATTTGAATTGTGCCCATTGTCGGGCACCAGCAAGAGTGGACCCTGATGCTTCAGACTTGACGGGCGCGCAACGCAGCAACATGGCACCCCGAAAACATACAGCAGATACAAAAGTTCGTATTCAGCACCCTCACTTGCTTACTCCATAACACCGCCAAAACATCGTGATACATATTCATGAATCCCACATCGCCCCTTTCCCAGTCATCCATGTTCTTCACAAACCCCTGTTTGAATCTATATCTCATCAACTTTAGCCTCCACAGCCATTACTTTCGCTTTTGAGGCAGTGGATGCCACTGACGAACGGATCGAGGCAGCGGTGTAAATGCTCGGGTTCAAGCCATATTGGTTTCTCGAATCCAAGCCAAGGTGGGTATAAAAGTCCAGCTTGAATGCTGTCGGAGCCAGGTTCATTTCGCAAAGGCGCTCGAACACACGGCGGACTCTTTGAAGGTCGTAAAAGGGAGCGACATAGACGCATATCAGGAAACTATCTGCATACCGGTTGATTTGTCCACCCGCTGCTCCCGAGGCATCTGTGGACACTTTGGAGCCGCTCCCCAGTCCGCCTGCCACAGTCTCCCGCGCCACCAACGTCCAAACTCTGTCCACCGTGTCCCGATTCACAAACAGCATCCACTTCCCCATGGTTTGCCCATGGCGTCGCGCCACCTCCAAGAGCGAGTCCTGGGCATTCGCCAACAGCTCCGTTTTTGACTTGCCGGCTTGCGTCCTTTTCCCGGACTCTTCTCCTTCTAGGCCACGGAGGTCAGATGACAGACGATCTAAAATGGCCTGGCCCTCGTCCATTGCAGCCGCGAGACTGCCTGGTGGGTCGCTGGTATCGGAACGTGACTCGTCTTGGACGTAGAGCCAACGAGCGACATGGATACTGGTCTGGGAGGGCGGGTAGGTGGTGAGGAAGGTGTCAACCGACTCTGCTGGCCGTTTCCTGAGAAATTCCATCGGGCAGGGATGAAGTGAGACTTGGCTGCACACTGTGCACAAGCTTTTATGTGCCAGCTGCGCCATCCTCGCTGGTGCTTGTGCTCATGCAACAAAACGCGTAAGTTATTTCCGCGTGCATGTAACCACACTTCGCTGATAACAACCCTCCTTCACGTAACCATTACCTAGTGCCTCCAGATTTTGGTTTGCGCTCTTTGCATATGACAATTAACTGCAACATGACCTAAACCAGACAAAGCCATCGAGGATCCCTTGGAATTCCAAGCTCACTCATATGTCACAGACGGATACCCAGGGCGAAAGTGTACAGAGAAAGCCCTGTCTTCAGCTGTCTTCTCCCCCCCAGAGTGCTGCTCAGCTGTTGGGTTTTCAAGCTATTGGGGGCAATTAACATTACACTCATCCCTAGAGGAGACCGAGTGTGGTTTAAGTCTGATATTGAATTTGACCGCACATGGACAACTCCTCCCCCTCCTCTGCAGTCCCGCCATCTCGTCGTGCTATCTAGCTTTTGTCCTAACCTGGCGTATCGGTGACAGTGTTTTCGTGGCCTACGAAAACGCGCCAAGTCAAACATGAGCATGTGGAAAACGCAGGTTAAATGTTGCGGGAAAAACTCATACCTTTTGATACCGCCGCTCCGTATTCTTCCGCGCATTATAAAACGGCACCGAGTCTGGATCTTCTTGCGACATGCGCTCCATCTGCAGCCGGTCAAACTTTTCTCCAATGTCCATCATATCCTGCATCACCCACGACTCCGGTTAACACATCAACTCCAAAACAACCCTTTCGGTCTCTTCGACACCCAAGCAAGAACAAAACCAATCCTCACCTCAACCTGCCCACCCCCAGCATCCATCTCCGTCATCTGCGCCCCATACAAAGTTTCATACCACCCTTCAAACTCCGCCATAAGTTTCTGTCGGCACTGATCGACCAACCTCGTGCAGTACTCTATATCCGTCCGAGTGTGTCGGAGCTGATCGAACTGTTCCCGGTACTGCTGCTTCAGATCTCGTAGTTGGTTGAGGAATTTATATTCTTCTTCGTCTATGACGATGTTTTCGGGTGGTGTGTCCGTTGGTGCTATACAAAGAGGAAGTTGATGCGGTGTAAATAAGAGCGTTCCATACTATACCTGGCAATGCACAGAAAACCTTTCACCGCGGTTTACCTCCGGTAGTTCTCTCGTGCTTCTTCCTATCGATATTCTCCTTCAATTTATCGATGTGTTGTTTCGCGTCGTTGACCGCCTCTGCCAAGTCTTTCGCCTGCCTCTTCTTCTCGCGCAACACAGCTGGATCGAAATACGGCAAGCCGTCCTTTAATTCATGCCCATTCATGATTTCGATCCAGAAAAGGCTCACCTCACCTTTATTCTCATTCAAAATCCTATTAATCTCAGCTCCCTTCCCTCTCTTAAATGACTCAAACTCCTCCGCGCGACTGGGCGGTGGCGCCATCAGACGAGCTTTAGTTTGTTGGGTGGGAAGCGGTGGAAGTTGGGTAGGGTCCGGGAGAATGACGATGGGCTCGGGTCGAGTGGGCGGCGGGGATGTCACGTCACGCTCCAAGGGAGATGGTTGAACCTGAGGGAAATTGACGGGTGTGTTTGACAATGCCTATCAAGAAACATTGTGAAGAAAGAAAGGGGACATACCTCGCGAATCGTTTCATCCTCTTCCGGGGGCTGGAACGCGCTTCCATGGGGTGTCGTTTGTGGAATCATGCTGCGCTTGCGCCCTCGCTTGTCTCTGCCTGCTCGTCCTGCAGCCATCGCCATGCCACCAGTGGGTCGAGCACCATTTGGAGCCTTACCAGAACTTGAATGTCAGCAGCTCACTTTCTTTCCACAGAGGCAAATGTCAGTTGCTCACCAGACCAACACCAAAGCCTGACCCTTCCACGTCCCCAACTCCATCATCCTTGTCCGGCTCTGCGCTCCGCACTGCCGCCTACCGGATGAAAAAGACACTCAGGATGGTTTTTACACAAGAGCGTTGCTACTGTTTCAAACACATTGGACATCTTTACCCCACTTGCGGTTTCCGTCCCTTCGTCTTTTGTCACTGCAGCTCCAGCCAATGCACCTTTGTGGATCCTTGCCCAATCCTCACTCTCGGTTTCAAGAGTTTTATAGAGCACGCGGAATTGATTGAAAATTTCCTTGATGTGTCGCAAGTTTATCACCTGGGTGTATGTGCAGAAGAAAGGGATCAGAAATGGGGACAAGGACCAAGGTGATTCCCCACTGTGGACAAAATCAAAGCGTGGTCTCCTCCTCACCTCCAATTCCTCCTCCTCATTATCCAAATACGCCTTAACCTGTTTCCTCAACTCATACCTCTGCGTCTCATTATACGGCTCATACTGCACATGACTCCGGTTGCTCAAAGTATCATGCATCGAAAGCTCCTGCTTGAGTTCCCGAATTTCGCGTTCGTATTTTTTGATGAGCGCCATGGGGTCGTATTGGATGTTGACTTCGGGGGTGTTGGCGACGCACATCATGCGCGTGGCGAAGCGGAGGGTAGAAATTGTTTCTTCCATGTGTTCTTTTTCGCCTGGGTGAAGCGCAGTTGTGTGAGTGATTGGAACTAGTTTTATGGCATAAATGTGTTCGTGGCATACCCACCCCAAATGCAAGCAATCATCAATGTGTTGCAGTTGCCTCCTAGAGCATCTCGGAGCACGTTTGTCATTTTGGACTGACGGTAGGGAATGTGTTCCCTATGCACAATTGAATAGAGGTTTGATGGGTATCATGGCATCACCCCACCAAACAACTGTCGGCTAAGTGTACCTTTTCTTATCAGCCAGCGCAATAATAACTTGCTCCAAGAACGTCAACGATTTATTGATATCTATGCATTCACGCCACGGAAAATCAGGGAATGTCAAAACTGCGCAAATCTTCCGGTATCCGCGAAACAGAAGAATAAACTTACACATGGCCTCCTTCAAAGACTTGCCCGTCGTTTCCGTTTTTGAAAGCCGCTCGGAACCGGCAAGATCTACCAAGTTCAATTTGGATACAATCACTTTTTCTGATGATTCGACACGGGAGCGTGATTCAACATATATGGTGAAAACGCAATGCGATCTATTTTTCGTAATGGGAGGTGGATTAGATATAAAACACGTTCGTATATAAGAGCAATGATGCAAGTCGTGAAGGTGCCTACCGCGATGAATTCTTGTTCAGCTGGTGCTCGGAAATAGAGCGATTCGTCTCTCCCTCAAACAACAGATTCAGCGCTTCTTCTTCGTTTGTAGCAAGCTGCATCGTGAGCCCTTTTACATATGCTGAGCCTTTTTGTTTTCCATAGTTTACCAGGAAATCAGCCTACAGTCGCAAAATAGTATTGTGCATGTTCGCGACATATGGGCACCGTACCATTCTTGTCCTCCACAACGTGCAAATCCGCTTCCGACGGCTGTATTGCTGAGCCAGTGCTATCAGGAAGTCCCGCAAGCAAATCAACCATTTGCTCATTGTATATTTCCAAATAGCTAATGCGGATGTTGAATGCCAGCTGGGGACGGTCGGCCATTTCACGAAATATCTGAGAGATCGCGCGGGGAATGAGACCTCGGTGTTTGTAGTTTTCAGTGGCTCCTGTCCTGTTTACAAGCGGATGTGAATGGGTAAGGAAAGTTGCCTCTAAGGTGGGGGGAACCTACATGGTAAAAGTCTTTCCAGCTCCGGTCTGACCATACGCCATAATAGTACCTGGCGGGGTGAGTTTAATCTCAGGCGATTCCCATCATACCAACATCTCCCTGGCTTACTCACCATTATAACCCTCTAATAGCCCCTTGATGATTGGCACCGTGCACTCTTCATAAACCGCTTCTTGTGATGCATTGTGAAGGATATTGTCGAATCGGAAATCCCAGTTTTCTTGCTGGTTGTTAATGTATCCGCCTTCTTCGTTTTTGGGAATGTGAATGTGAACACTCTTGTTTTGAATGTCATCATCTCCAGTCAGCCACTTTTGCGAGACACAGAACGGACGATGCGGATGATGCCTCTTTGGATACCTACCTTTCTGTCCGGTCCAAACGATATAATGTCTTGAGCGAAATCCGACGTGGGTCGTGTGCGGATTACCACTTTGACATGCTTTGACTTTGACATTTTTTCCACAGCGGTTTCGCCCCTAATGAAATGGTTCGCAGGAAGCAGTAGCAGAAAAAGAGTCAGCGGTGTATGCGGTTCGTGCGGTGGCCTGTAGACAAAGCTCAAAGGCGCGAAGATAAAAAGAAAACAGAGGATAGAACCCCTGTATAAAGAATGAGTTATTATTACCTCCTTTTCCTCAAAGCGTTTGGAGGTTTGGAAAGAAGTTTGGAAGGCGGAGACCCAAATGAGATGGGAGGTCGAATGTGGCTGGTGGCTGGCTGATGGTGGCAAGCCACACGCGCGCTCTTACTTTTGGCCAGGAGCTCCTTCTCGAACCCCATTTCAACCTCGAAATTCCCAAAATGATCACCGCCGAACGAACAACGAATGACACTGGAAAGTTTGGACTCACCCAGCCCCCAATCAGTCAGAATGCCATATCAATGGCGCTGGCACAGCCGCCGGGGTTTACGCGCAATGTCCACCCACGGGAATACATCCCGACGCCAAACCGCCACGAGAGAAGGGTACAATTCGGAATCGATTGTGCCGAGTCGGTGCACTTTACGCATTGGTACGCAAGTGTATCCCATTTTTGCGCATGGCTGCAAAACGGGTATCCATGCATTCATCGCTCCTCAGTACTGACACGCGACATCTTGATCTCGACATTTGACAGGGAGCCAGGAGGCGAGCACGTCAAACAACTTGTTGTCAAAAACGTCGTTATGAAAACACAAAAGATCAAGTACAAGCTGCCGCAGACTCGGTACTTTTCCATGGAGTTCCCAGAAACCATGACTCTGAGCGCAGGAATGAGCTGGACTGTTCCCATTACGTTTCGACCGGTTGCAAAGGTGAGGCCGGGGAACCGCATCCGTATGAGAGGACCTGACATGCGGAGAGCGAAATTTATGTACCTTACGGATCCTAATTTCAATTGCAAACAGGAAGGCTATAACGATGTAATAGAATTTACAACAACATTTGGCAAATTCTACCTTCCCATCAAAGCCACCCTCCCCGAACACGTCCTCGATTTTCCATCATCAACGGACTTTTATTTGTGCCCTATTCGGGAAACGGCTCGTAATGTGTTCCTTTTGAAGAATGTGGGAGAGCTGGCAAGCTATTTCGAGTGGGCAACGGAAAAGCCGTTTGCCATCACCCCACGCACTGGCATGTTGGAGCCGGGTGGCTCGGTTGCCGTTACAATTGAGTTTAAGCCGGAGGTAACTAGAAAATGAGCAGCTGGTACAAATGGGAAGTGTCTTTCACTAGTTTGCATGTAACTCACAATCGAATGTATGTAGAATGCATCAGTTTACACCGCCATAGCGGTATGCACTTTCGGTGACAAAGACCAATGGGAGAAATCCAAAGTCACGCAAGCTATGACAATCGAAGGGATTGGCAAATTTTCACACTTGACCATAGAAGGGAATGTCAAGGAGTTTGACTTTGGAGATGTATTTGTGGGACACACAGCGGAGCGGAAATTTGTGCTGGTCAATTCGTCAGCGGTAATACTCTCTTCGTCGGGTACATGTGAGTTTGGCTTTTGGTAATTTTATTCCATATCTCTCGGCGCAGGTACATGCAAACTTTCGCATCAAACAAGCTGAGCGCGACACTGCTCCGTATTTCGAGTTCTCCACCTTGTCTGGAACTGTTGCCGAAGGCAAAAGCGTCGAAGTGACGGTAAATCCTTTTTCATACCGTTTTGGATTGTACCCCAACCGCACATGCTGAGTATTTCATTCAGGTGACCTACACGCCAGTTGCAGCCGGCATGCGCTCAACGGACTATTTCGACATCACAACACTTTCAGGCAACACAATCCGAATCACCTGCACCGGAGTGGGAATTGGTGAGTACTTTTAGTGAATCTTGCTATGGACTTGGTTTGACCTTGCTGTTTGGTGTAGGTCCCAAAGTCACCCTCAACACAAAAATAATCAACTTCAATGACGTTCCGGCGGGGACCACTGTCACTCGTGCTCTGTACATACAGAATAATGCTGCTACCACCGCATTTTATCAGGTAAATTTTCAGAACGTTGGTCGATTGTGAATACTTCCTTCTGATATTCCTGTGGCAAAGTTCCTTACGGAACCTACTAGTATATTCCGCATTGACAAGCCATGGGGTACCATCAATCCGCTGTCGTCGGTGGCGCTCACCGTGAAATTCTCGCCAATGGAGCCGTTAAATTATTGGAGACGAGTTTACTGCTTAGTGGAGCACCAAGATGGCCTGGTGGGTCCAAGTTGAATTGGTATTGTTTTGGACATATTGTAGCTAACCGACCCAATTTCAGTACTTGGATATTCTGGGAACATGTTATAACGACAAACGCCGACCCGCCACATTTTTCCCAAAGCACATTGAGAACTATCAAAAGCGGAAAAGGAATGGATTGTGGAGCTATGGGCCTGAGCAACTGGAGGAGGTACGCTGTTTTCTCGGAGGGGAACCCTCACGAAATGGGTTCGAACGCTTTCTGACATGCATTGCACCACAGATGATCAAATCCGGAGCTGTCAAATGCGAGAATGGAGTACTCTCATTTACAGATCCGGAGCAAGCCGCTGTACACGGTAAACTTTTGTGGTATCGGGACTGTAGCTGGTCACAGGTAGTCCTCATCAAAGATTTGTCTGTCGCATGCCAACAGCATCACTGCTACTTTTGGATTCTCCGTACGAAACGGGCAGAGTAGGCAGCGAATATTTCTATGAGAACGTTGGTGACCGTGAAGCTGTGACTCTGGTAGACACGTATGTCGACTTTGGCGCATGCTCGCGCTACCGAGTCATTGAAAGTCAGTTTATACGGATTGCCAACAATACCAAAGGCAAGATGTCTTGTGTCTGGATCATGCCCGGTGAAACAACTGGGTAGGTATTTCTTTCCGGTTTGAGTTTCGTTTGCCCTTGAAGCTGGGCGCATGGTCCCGGTGTTGTTTGACGTATCATTCACCACCCAGGGAGGACCCAATTTTCAACGTCCAGCCAAAGACCGCCGACATACCTCCCAAAACCACATTTGACTTCCGCGTCAATTTCCGTCCTAAAATGGACAATTCTTTTTACGGTGCACAGTTGGAATGTTTTGTGTATTTCAAGAGCATGCGCAACTTTCGGCTCGTGAATGAGGATACGTTTACTCCGCCTTGGTGTTTGACACCTATGGTCGCCGGGTAAGTTTTTTTCCTGCGCCGTCCATGCGAATATTCGCGTTTGAACTGACGAGAGTACTCTCCATCCTTGATGATCAGAAACACGTTTCCACCCGGCGAAGACACATTCATCCCAAAAATCAACTTTGGAGCAACCCGCCTTGACTTCCCTTCCTGCCACGTGGACAAATCCGTGTACCGCACGGTGCGAGTGTCAAACACCGGCGACACGCCCGTGAAGTTTGCAATTCTAGACGGGGGATCCACGGGAATCGGTGGGGGTACGGCACTGGCAAGCGCGGGTGGTGCAGCCTTCTCGGTGAAGCCGCGCGTGGGGTTGCTCCATAAAAATGAGTCGAGGTTGATAGTGTTTAGGTTTTCGCCGAGTGAGCAGCGCATTTTTGAGCAGGCTCTTAAATGCTTGTTCAATAGCTCCTCGACCAATAGCTATGTGAGTGAATCTAGGAACGAACGACGGCAACCCTATGCATACTAAAATTTCTGATGTAGGACTTGCAAATGCGTGGCGTCGGATACTATCCGCAAATCTCATTTGACACCAACAACATGTTGTGCTTTAGGCCCACATGCATTGGGGCTGTCGCGAAACGACCTTTCACTGCCCGTAACACGTCCCGAATTTCGGTGCATTTTGAGGTGAGTCACTCACTTCAAGCCAGATGTTTATTCATGTGGCCGTCCTGAAGCCTTCATCCTTTTTAGTGGCACATTCCCCTTCAATATGCAAGCTTTGTATCGATAGAACCAACCAGTGGTACCCTACTGCCAAACAAAACCATGGATTTGATGTGCACTTTCGCCCCCAATTCCGCCAAAAATTGGGTGCTCAAACTGCCTTGTTACTATTCCCATGAGACAGATGGTGAGAGAGTCTCAACTTATCCGTATGTGCGCAACGAAAGCGGTTTGCTCACACAACTGCCACAGGGGGACAAGCAACGCAATCACACGAGGGATCTCCAGACTTTAGTAACAGGCGTTCTACGTTGACGGTCGTAGGGCAAGGTACACACGGCCGTGTAGTGGCGGACCCCAGTGTCATCAATTTGGATGCAATCCTCGTAAACACGATTGTGGAACGCGATTTGGTGCTTTACAACCCGTGCGATTGCGACGTGTTTTACACGCTTGAAATTGCGCGGAGGCGGGGTGACCTGGGCGAACGGGGGGAAAAAGATCCGGCTGGTGAAGATGGCGGTGAATACACGGGAGATTTGATGCCTGGAGATGACGAGGAGGTTTTGCCGAATAGTGTCAGAGGTGGGGGTCAATCTGCGGGATCGTTGTGTTGGGAGAATCGCTCACGCGCTGTTGAGACAGAAACGGGATTAGAAATCATCCAAAGCACCAAAGTGCTGCCCGCACGCTCAAACCAAACTCTGAGAGTGCGCGTGTGCCTGACAGAGCAGCTCCAACACGAATTCAGGATATATTATCGATTGGAAGGTAAGACTTTGAATTCAACTGGAATCACCTTGCTTATGCTTAAAAGTGCAAAACACTAGAGTCAGCTTTGGACAACGGAACTTGGATCCGACCAATGAGTCGATTGTTGAGCAGGTCACTTGAACAACAGGTGGGCTGACTGTCCAGCATCTGTTTTCAAAGACGGAGCAACCTTCGAAAACGTTGCATTGCCTTCATTTGGCAGCGGGCGAGACGGTATCATTTATGCAATATCATTGCGCTTGGTGTGCACCCTCTTGTCCAAGTGCGCGACATTCGCTGCGAAGGTAAGTATCACGGCAGAGATTCACCTGCGCCATGGCTGGATTCTCATAAAAGATTCCCATTTTGCTAGGTTTCGGCAAAACATTCCTTTGGCAGCTTTTTTCCCTCGATCGGTTCAATGATGTCTTGCAAGCGGTGGGACCGGACCCCAGAATTCACCCAGTAAGTGGCTCTCGGCATTTCTTTGCCATGTGTTTCCGCGGTACCCTTCGTCACAGCTAATTTGCTGGCTCAAAGGCCGATGAGGATGATTCGTTTCCGACGGATACCGGACCTCTGTCAAACGATCAATTGGGGGCTGACACGGAGGTTACGTCGGTGAACTTCGATTTTGGCGCAGCTCCTGTTGGGTGGGTAATTTGCCAGCAAATTGTCATTTTCACGGCATTCGCTCCGCATGCAGTGGATGGCTGATGCTTTCCGTGGGTCTAGGTGCAAGCCAACGGTGTACCACTTCAGCTTCATGAACACCGGGGTGGTCTCCGTTGATTGGGTATTTCAATTCCCAAATGATCTTGAGGTACGGAATGGGTGTTAAGCCTTCACGACAATCAGCGGTTCAGATTTCGGTTTCGTAAGTGAGGTTGTCTCATCTCTCAATGGTTTGAAATGCCAGGTGGAAATAGAGCATTGGGCAGATCCAGGAGACTACACGGATGAACAAATGCACCATAACCTGATTCTCGACAATAACATCTTTTCCATATCACCAAAGGTATTGAACGATAGACGTTGTTTATTGGCCCCGATGTCCTCTAACTCAGGGCATCCGCCGCATTTGCAGTCCGGCCGCCTCGATCCCGGAGAATCCGTCCATGTCATTATGACTTATAGCCACGAATTCGCAGGCCAACACAAGCTGCCGGTTGTTTTTAAACTCCGGAATGGCTCTTCGCAACTGGGTGAGTACTGCGCTGACTTCTCATTGTTTCTTGTGAAATTATGATTGCTTAACACTGTGCATCCTGCTCTCCGCAGCCGGAAAGGAAATCATGCTGAATTTCGCTGGATATTCAGTCCCGCCAACCAAAAAGTGTCTTCACTTCCATTCGACTCAGCACGCGTTCAAGCCTGTATCAATTGGGACCGAGGATCCGCCAGTGCAATCGTATCAGCTCACTAACCGAGGACCGGTTTCGCTGGAATACTACGTGGATTTGTCTCCGCTAGAAAAGGTGAATCGAAGGAGTGGACACACTTTGCCCAAAGAATGCATAAGACTGACTGATGGATACTTCTGAAGCTAAAAGCAGAGAATCACAACGTCGACATTATCGAGTGTAGGACAACAAGCGGGATAATACCCCCGGGTGGTGTAACGCAGATCGATTGGATATTCAGGCCTCTGGAAGTGCGGGACTATGAAGTTGATATTCCGATCAGCGTGGTTGATGGGAAGACGCGGATGATCACATTCCAGGGCCGAGGGATCCAAGATGAGGTTCGTCGGGTGCTATTGGGTGGTGGATGTCTACGCGGGAAAAACTCATCAACCAGCACACTGCCAGATTTATGATAGTCCGGAGGAGGGTCGCAAAAAACCCCGAGGTTATGAAGATCCCATACCACCGAAGCAGTTATTGACCATGCCCAGACAGCTAGCTTCCTTGTCCCGGGTATGCAAAGTCTTCTCTTGAATTTGAGGGCATTGTCTCATGCCATTAAACTCGCTTTATGCAGGAACGCATAGTGTTTGGCCACGTCCCCCTTCGAAGTTGTCTGAGAGACCTCTTGGTTGTTACAAACGTTGCGCCAGATGTGGATTTGTCTTTCAGATGGATTGTGCCGGAGTGTTGGCCAGAAAACAGTAGGTTAATGTGCCGTGCAAAATTTGAGAGGATGTGCCTCGCAACTTGCTCTCTAACAGTGTGTGGTACGCAGCTATCAAAATTACACCTGCCTCAGGGTTGCTTCGTCCTGGTCAATCCAGGTTGTGCAAGGTAGTCTTTACACCCAACACAGAGCCCAGGGTTTATGAGTCTGATGTGATCTGTGAAATTCGGAATGAAACAGAACAGGTACGAATCACTACCGATTTACAATCTCTATTTTCTCCTAATCTTCGTCCAACTTCTTGCGTGTCCTTGCCAAAAGGCAGCCTACGATGCTCACAAAGAAGCAGTCGAAACCGCTCGACGTGAGGGTCGTTCTTTGAGCGTTGGAGATATAAGCGCATCCACCACCTCTCGCGATAAAATACCCCCGCCATCAACAAGCCGAGCTTCTTCGGGCAGTCAGCCAAATTTGAATAAAATGAAGTACAGAGCATTGCCCGGGATTTCTCCACCCAAGACGCCAACGGGCCGGGATGGAAGGAGGGCGAGTGGGTTGCCGTGCGCGGTGTCGGACGATAGGAGGAGTTTGGCGTCATCACCAGCAGGAGAGAGAAAGACTAGACCCAGTTCCGGTCAATCAGGTATATTCGTCTATTCAAGTCAATTAGACCTATGCGTAAGCAATGCGGAGCGCACTAGCTTTTCTCACTCGATTCAACCCCCTCTCTTGCAGTACTGAGCGACTCCACCATTTACGAACCCCCTCCACCACCGGAACCCTTCCAACTCTTTGTCGCCATTCTGGCTCGCACCTATCTCCCCGATGAATTCCAAGCTCTGTTCACTGGATACGGATGGTTCTTCCGGGAGAGGAGACCCATGGGAGGTTCGATCAATGAAGACAACCAGGTACCGTTTCGACGCGTGACATAGTATTTATTCCCACTGTTCGAAAGCTTCTAACATGAAGTCATATGGCCAGGCGCTAAGCGACTCATCTCAACGCTCAATCATCTCCTCAACACTTTCGTCCATTCTCGACGACGTTATGCAAGATCCAGAAGTTCAAGGACTGCCGGATGTGATGCGATTGGAGCCATTACCGTACTTTGCGCAAATATCAACGCGTAAAGCGAATGGAATAGTCTTGGAGAATGAAGGACAAGAAGAGAATGATGTGGGAGAGGGTGTGGAAAATAAGGAGCAAGGAGGGGAACGTATCTCTGGGGATCACGGCAGCGGAAAAGGCACCGATGAGGTTGCGGTTGGGGTTGAAGAGAGTGTTAAGGATGTTGGTGCTTCGGCCGAGTCCCCCGAGATTGGCGGGCAAAAGGAAAACGATTTTGAAGAGAAAGATGCATGGCTTCTCAGGTGAGTTCTGGAATGTTCATTCGTGGCCAACACCAATTTCCTAAATTTCATTACTCGATTCAGTTCATCCGAGTTCCACGCGCTTGTGGAAACCGTCATAGAAGGAACAATTTATAATATTGTGCAGGAGGCCAATGCTGGCGAGTTTGAAATCACCCGACATCATATGGCCATTGTTCAGTAACCTGTTTAAGTGCTTCGGGGGTGCTGGGTTCAATAAAGTGCAAATGAACTGTCCCTTCCCATTGTTCTTTCTTACCATCCGTCAGCTTTTGTGCATATCATTTTTCTGTTTGATTCGTCATTAAGTTACGGGAATCCGTAGTACTTTTTAGTGGTTCAAACCTGAGTTGATGTACGCGCTTAATATCTCTCTGATTCTGTATCTTGCTTTAGCCTCGTGTGTGCAAATGTGTGAGTAGCAGAATAGACGCACTTGAAAAAAAGAGTGATTGGCAGATTGAATAGACGTTTGATAGTTCCCGCAGAGGCTAACCAGTAAGGCGAATGATACTCTACGCTGTTTGCGCATGATTTGGATACCGCTGGCTGTGGTCTGAAATTGGGCCTTGGCTCATGTAAGCAACGCGTCCCTACAAAACCTTATCACACATGGCCTTCTTTCTCCTCGGCAAATACAGGAAACCTTAGTTTTTCACCAGTCAGCCACTACAGCATCCTTTAATGGCAATTGCGAAGCGTTTCGGCTCCGGCTACCACTGGACGAGATTGCGCAAGGCGGTGCTGCTGCTTGCCGCAATCCTCAGCATGCTAGTTGTCATAACACTCCAGCCAACAGCGGACAACCTGACATCTTTCACTCGTCCCACAACCCTCATTCCAAAACTTCACCGCTTCGCCGACCGCTCCTGCAACGACCCTGCCAGCATCAACCCGTACTGGCACTACCTCCAACCGGATCTTGTTCAGGGGCAACCAACAACATGGACGCCGGACTACATCTCTGCAAGGCAGAAAGCCATGAAGCGGTTTCTCAACTCCATCCCGCACTACAACACCTCCTTCAGCCCTGCAGGCCCAGACTCCCGCGGTATCGTCACAACCGTCAGCGACGCGGCTGTCCGAACCGTCCTCACATCCCTCCGCATCCTTCGACGCCATGGATGTTTCCTCCCCGTTGAAGTATTCCATTTCAACGCCGAGTTGAGCGACGAGAATAGGAATAAGTTATCCCAGCTTCACAATGTGGCGGTTCGGAGTATAGAAGATGAAAACTTGTTGAGGGGTGCCAAGCCCAAAGAGGGGGCCCTTAGCAATTACCACATCAAAGCCGCTGCGATTGTTAGCGCGAGTTTTGAAAATGTGCTGTTTCTCGATGGGGATAATTATGCGGTGAGGGATCCCACCTATTTGTTTGATACGCCAGAGTATCTGGGGAAGGGGGCTATTTTTTGGCCTGATTTCTGGAAAACGGTGCGTTGTTCGTTTTGTTTGTTTATTTACTTTCCCTTTGTGTGTCCGGCAATTTTGCGTGTCAGTGAACTCACTCTCTCAAAACGTCTTACAGCATACTCAATCGCGCATCTGGGAAATCATGCAAGTTCCCTGCACCAACGAATGGGAAATGGAGTCTGGCCAAATGGTCATCTCCCGTTCTCGAGCCTGGAACGCCGTGAACCTCGCATGGTACATGAACGACCCAGCCTCAGACTTCTTCTGGAAAATGCTCTGGTACGACAAGGACACATTCCGCTTCGCATGGAAGGCGACAAAGACGCCGTACCATTTCATCGAGCGATGGACCGCTCCAGCCGGCTTTGGAGGGGAACAGACGGGGATGTGGATGTTCAACCGGTGGTGTGGGCATACGATGGCTCAGGCGGATCCTGAGGGGAAATGGTTGTTCTTCCATGGAAATGGGCTGAAAGCGGTTGATCCGAGGAGGTTGCGGGAAGGCTTGGGTGGGAAAGGGCCGTATGTTTACATTCGGGTACCGAATGTCCCCGTTGGCACAGAGTGGAAGTCCCCTCTTCTCGTCAGAAGTTACGAGAATTTCGAGACCGCGGGCTCCAGACTTGTGTGCATGACGTTTGAAACTGGGTGGGGGGAGCCCGACACACGTTACGAAGATGTGGAGGAGCTGTTTCCGGAGTTTAACGAAATTCTGCTGCAAGAGTATGAGGGAGCTGAATAGCACGGAACCTTCTGTATCCTAAATATATTGGGATGACCAAACCGGGAAATTGTCTTCTAGATATCTGTTCGCACTGGGACTATGGAAATCTTCGTTCACATAACTTTCAGTCTGCTTCTAATTTCTCTTCCAACTTCCCCGGCAGCGACCACCGCAAATTCGCCCTTTGTTGAGAGCCGATGCCATGCCAACCCGTACACTTTGGCACATTCTTCTCCCTTAATCACAAGTTCCTGCGCAAGATTTCCAGCCTCATCCTCCAGCTGGCCAGCGGTACACCCCCATCCAGCTCGGCTACCGCAATATTTCCACGGCCCCAGCGGGTCATTGAATAAACCATCCAAGACCACCACAACAACATCTATGCTGATTTTCTTCCCACACCGTTCTGCAGCAAGGAATGCATCCAACGCGACACCCAAGCATGGCCAAAACGCACCTCGCAACAAGCGCGCAGTCGTCAGTGTGCAGACCAGCGACGGGACGAGCTGGGATCGGACCGAAATATCGACCGCATTTGACAACGTACCATGTGGATCAGCGAGATCCAACAAGGGTGGGAGGATGTCAGTATGTCCGTGCGCAATAGAGAGGAGAAAGCATTCCGAGTTCATACGCAACCAAGTGGGATCTTTGGCTGTACGGAGACCGTTCGGCGAGGTTACCGATGTCCGGTCCGTTGATTCAGTTGGTTCCGCCTCACTACCGGCGATGACATACTGCAGCCCTCGGCGTCTCACGGCATCACACAACGGTTTAACAGCTGGCCAATTCCCATCCTCAAACCCATCCAACGCGGCTCGAATCGCCGCAAACAGTCGTTTCTGCAAATTGGCTCCCCGCCGTCCCTCCAACCCCACAGACTTCCTCGACTCTACCCCAACTACACTACCAGCACCGCCGCCGCCGCCGCCGCTACCGAACCCCACCACCGATTCCTGACTGGAATGAACGGGCTCCACCGGAACCATCCGGCACTGATTCTCGACGATTGCAGCAACAGCGAGCGGGTCAAGGTGGACAATGTCGCACAACGTCGGAGCCCGCCGGCCCCAACACTCTGCCTCCTCGATCTTGTCCTTGTGTCGCTTCACGCGCGATTGGACATAATCCGCCACGAGGGTTCGGAAAAAGGGGGAGACGTTGCGGGACGTGCGGAGGTGCGGTGCGACCAAGTGAATGATCCTGAGGAGAACCGGTCGCGGGAGGGACGCGAGGTCCATAACAGGGGGAGGTGTGCTCACTGCAGGAGCGGCGCCTTGACCGGGTGAAGGACCACGGCCCTTCTCGGTCGATGGAGTAGCGGCGCGAGATGGGACTTTCTGCGGCTGCGCCAGGTCGGTCATACTAGTGCGGACCTCATCAGCTAAAGCACGGTTTCTCATGGTGATGGAACTTAACGAGGGAGAAATTTGATGGAAGGAAACTGAAATTTATGGACGACGGTGTGCGAGAGATTTTAACTTCAATTGATGAAGGTATCCAAACAAACAAACAAATGGAACGCGTTTTGCTGAATCATATGGACGTCGAGGCAATTAGCCCCGAGCTGAAATCCGCAATATATTTACTTACCCTTTTCAAGTGGTATCATTGAGCTTGTGGGAAGCAAACAAGAATACTGCCTTGTTCTCTGAGATTGCCAGCAATTCATGGGGCCGTTCTGAACCTTTTTTTGTGATTCTTAATAAAAATGGTTCCTTTTCCCTCCTCCTTCACCAGATGGCAAGAAAGCTTGCATCATCCACATAAATATTAATCACCGGACCATTCATCCAAAATGTAAAAATCTCCAGAATTTGGAGGCCCTGAGTCAAAGATGCACGGCATGAAACCAAGCCATTCTATCTGCCGCAATGTGACCATCAGCAACAATAAGAGGTAGGAACAGACGAAGGATTTGTGCAACTCTACTCACCATTAGTTAGAAATGTTCTTGCTTTCGCTGGGCCTAGAGTTCGTCCCGTTCGTGCGCAGCGGATGACGGGGCTGCTGATACCGTTTCGGGCTTCTTTTGTTCCGCCTTGGTCGCTTCTACTGACGGAGGGGGTTGGCCGGATCCTTCAGTCACCTCAACCTTTGGAATCGCTTCAGGTTCTGCTGACGGTGTGGATTTCTTAGAGCCTGATTCCGTTCCAGCCGAGGTGGCGGTTGTCGCTTTGCTTTGGGAGCTCGCCTTGGCCGATGATGGCTGGGCTCTTTCACTAGATGGGTTTTTGGCAACCGATTCCGATTTAACAGATGTGGCGGCCGTCGCTTTGGTTTCGGAGCTCGCCTTGGCCGATGATGACTCGGCTCTTGTACTAGATGGGTTTTTGGCAACCGATTCCGATTTAACAGATGTGGCGATTGTCGCTTTGGATTCGGACCTCGCCTTCGCCGATGATGGCTCGGCCCCTTTAGTCGATGGGTTTTTGGCAACCGATTCCGATTTGCCCGATGTGGCGGTCGTCGCTTCGGACTCGGAGCTCGCCTTGGCCGATGATGGCTCGACTTTCGTAGACGGTTTCGAAGGTGCGGTTGAGACCGGGGTTCCTTTGGCGTTGGCGTTAGCGCTAACGTCAACAGACACCGAGGCAGTAGTTGTCTTTGATTTTGAGGAAGCGTGTCTATCCGTCTGTGTGGCGGATGAGGTTGGCTGGCTCACGGGTGCGGGAGCGGGCTTCGTTTTCTGTGTCGCCTTGATCGATTGCGAAGATTGACTTTTCGACGCCGGCTTTGAATTTGACGTCGGTGCAGTCTTCCGGGTGGAAGACTTTGACGAGGTGGTGGAAGGCGTTGCCTTTGACGGCTTTGCAGTCGAGACGGACGCCTTCGCTTGTTTGGCAGTGCTGGTCGTCGCTCGTGACGTCTCCTTCTTGCCAGGACCAGGCTTTCCCGCCCTGGAGTTGGAATATCCGCTCGTGGCCTTTCCCTTCAAGAAACCCAGGTCAACCCCTGTGTATCTTTCCGCACTTTCCACCAACAACTTCGCCCCGCTTGTCAATCTATCCATCACTGCGCTCCAAACTGAATGCGCCAAATCCTCAAGACGCTCCCATTCTGACTGATCCACATCGTTCTCCAGCACCCTCCAACCAAAGCAAAGTCCTTGCTTCCACATTCCAATGACCTCCTGTACAATGGCACGAATACCGGCAGTATGTTGAGCGGTTGCCGCGAACATCGGTTCGACTGCAGGCGCAACATGATCCTGATAAGCTTTCGAGATTTTCAGTACTGGTCCTGACGTGCTGATTTTACGGACTGTTTCATGGTGGGTGATCGATTGCCTCCCCTGTCGAATTTTTGCCACAAACAGCGGATAAGTTCGCTGCCACCCCTCTCTCAGCCCGACGGCACCGCGCGCAGTTTCCTGTCTGACGATTGGCCACGCCTCATTTACGACCCATCGAACACCGTCCTCTACGACTTCCGACACCTTCGGAACGACCACATCCACAAAAAAGACGGCAGCCTGATGCCACTCCCCCTTTATGTGATCAACGTACGAAGTGAAATATGTCTTCTGGAGCTCCATGAGCTGCTTCCATTCGTTCGACTTCCTCATGGCAGCCCATTTATCCTTTGCCTTCTGAACATGCGGCTTAATGGACTTCTGATAAACCGGGCTGACATGGGGCTCGACACGATCGCAAATGGCACCGACGAAGGCAGTGACAGGTGGCATCACATGGTCCCTGGCGTAGCCGTTGAGTGCGTGAGCTGCGGGCACAAGGCGATCATCCCAAACTTCAACCTTCAACTGCTTGGCAGTGGGGTGGTCCAATGGACAGAGCCTCTTGGAATCCGGTCCGCAAGCGACGTGCACTACTGAATAATAAATGAAGCCCAAGAAAAGCAATCGGATGAACCATTTGAAAGCTCGGCCGCTGAAAGATCTCCGCTTTGGCGTTCGCTTAAGCAGGGTCTGAATCAAAAACATGAGTCAGTGACACGGTAATCCCAACATTGAGGATTCGATCCACACACCTGCAGCTTGCGGTCCACTCCCTTGATATCAGCGACCATTTCCGAGGACGAATCAGGAACCGACCTTCTCCCCTTGTCTCTTTGCGCCTTCTTGTCGATTTTCTTGAGAAGCCGTCTGTTTTCCTCGCGCAGCGCCAGAAGCGTCGTACGAAGCTCGGACTTTGATAGCTAGAATCACAGTCTATCTCAGAAAGTGTACCTTGGATGGATAACGAGTCATGTTCTTACCTTTTTCCAAAGTCTGCCCCGTCGTCCAACTGTAGACTCCCTGATTATATGATCAATCAAAATTCCAGATTCACCCACGTGACTCTCGTAGGCATTCACCCAAGCACACAGGACAGGTGAGCCAATCTTGGCAGTGGAGTGTGATGTAGCATTTGTTTTGGGACGATACTTCTGCTCGTTTGCAATCACACGTAGCAACACATCGCAAATCTGGAACAGGCCATCGGTATGCGTAATCTTGCCAACTAATAAAACACCAAGACCATACCTCTGCGCGGACATCTTCATCGGTTTCATTCTTCAGTTCACGCAACAGTACCAGAAACACTTGATCATCAGGGTCAGTTCGAATCACGTGGGGTGCATGACTCAATCCGAAAAAGAGGTCCTGAACGAGGACGAGAAATGATTTAAAACATGTACTGACAATAAGATTGTAATCACGAAAATATCCCACCTTCAGAGAGTTATACCCACTCCGCAGCTTTTCCAAGAAGTCTCTTTTCCGCTTGCGCATGACCACTGATGATTGGGGCGATACCGCAATACGCAGGAAGGATGCCAGGTCTCGAATCGGTATATAAGGCAGAAAATCGCGGGAGAGTGCGGGGTTTTTCTGTTGAATGCTTTTCAAGCTGCTCTCTAATTGTGAGAAAGATCATGCCATTTCCGCGACATTGGGTGGTCGATATCTCACCTATTCACATATTCCATGAAGAGGTGGAGCGCCGCCTCTTGATACGAGGCCGCAACGTTGGGGGAATCTTCTGATTCTTGGGCGGTCCGCACAACGGATTGGGGAAGCGCAAAAGCCTGATAAAAATACGCAAACCAAACTGTGCACAAAAGTTTCGTGAGATTAAATCCCAGGCAAATCATACGCAACTTGACTTCTCGTACGTTGAAGACCCATCGGATGTGCTATTCTGCTGCCCTGTCGTCCTTTTCCAATTCGAACCTTTTGCTGGGCTAACACCCAAAGGAGCGTATGTCCAACAGCAGGCATTCCACCCAGCAAGTGCTTATACGCCTCCAGCACCTCTATTGCAGGCTTCTTGGCTCTTTCGCTGCCAGCACCTGATATCAATAGATTAGGATATATTTTGGCGATTTTTTGAATCAGAAGCTGATGGCCAACAGTGGCGGAGGTCACTGCAGTTCCGCCGGCCAGCGCTGTTCGGAAAAGCAACAAGTACATTAAGACCTGAAGCTTTGGTCAATAACGACAGCTGTTCGACAAGATCAATGCCTACCTTTCTTCTGCCCTTCCACCAACTGTTTCACAATCCCCGTCAGACCCTCCGAGACAACAACGAGCGGGGGCGACTGTAGATAACCCGTAATAATTTCCTCAGCGGAAGAAGGGAGGTGCGGTAATGGACCTAAATGACAAACGTGTGCGCGGTCAGCCTAAAGCTGTGTAGGTGAACCGATATCACGCCAACTGTGCAGGTTTCTCACCTGTCCATTCCCCAGTCTCCAATGAAAAGCTTTTACTGCCAAACAGCGGCCCTCCAAGCTTCAAATGTGCGCCAACAACCAGGTCCAAGTATTCCGCCAAGTCTCTTAAGGGTTCCTGGCTTTTCGGAGCCTCGACAAAGTTTCGAAGCTTCTGCAGATCGATCTAAACCAAAGCCAAAGCCAACTGAGTTTTCTTCGGTCAACCACAAGGGTCAAGTCGTGTGCGTACGCACCTCTGCAAGACCCTCGTATCCTTTCACTTTTGGAGGCATGTTCTTCTTTGGGGTCGCAGCAGCAGCCGCTAATTGTTGCGCCGACTTTGCCGGAGTCGGAGCGTGTTTGGGTTGGGGCGTTGGAGTAGATGGCTCTCTGGTGGCTCTAGGAGGGGAGTCCGTAAGGTCGATGATATCCCTTTCGTTTTCTGTCCGCGATCCCCGAGGGCTGTCGGGTAAGGGCGCGTCGGCGAGAGCTGCGAAGAGGGACCCGCTGGGCTGGAAAGCGGACGGTCCTGCAGAGGATTGACGCGAGAGCGGTCTTCCTGGGGTTCCTTGCTTTCTGGACTGCGCGGGAGAAGGAGGTCCTACGTCCTTTTTTGAGCGTTGGCGGTTCAAGGGAACTGTCTCCCAAGTAGAGTTTGACGACATTTGTTTGAAGGTGTGATGTTTGTCTCGAGTTTGCACAGATGATCTGGAAGGGGGTCAGAAGCCGAAGCCCGGCCCGGCCAAGCAACGAGAAGGTTGGATACCCTGCCAAAGTTAGAGTATCATCAAACTGTTTTCATGGATGCAGCGAACCTTTCTTTGAAGCGGGCACACTTCCCGACAAACGAAACACAACGGGTCCAAGATGACACATGGCCGACTTTCTTCTGTTTGCGCTTCTTAACTGCTCATTCTCCATTACCAACACTTCTCGTCTGCATTATTATATTCCAGATGGGACTTGAACCCAAACTGAAACAGGTTCTTTGAACTGCTTTCTTCTTTGTTTTGACGCTTTGTCCTGTGTTTCTCATCCTGGCTGGGAACCGCCCACAAACTCGCTAACATCCGCCCCCAAGTCCAACAAGAGACGGATTACATCCAGGTGTTTTTATGATACCACTCCCTCATAACAAAAACCAACCTACAAAAACATATATAAACAGGGAGACGGGAAAGAAGGAAACCAAACATTTCTTCCACTTTTTCAAATTTACACCCCAGATGTCCATTTGCTGCTGCCATACGCAAGGCGCCGTCCTAAGACGATGTTTGAACTCAGGGAATGTCTGACACCGACCAAAGGTTTACCCTTGAATTCATGCGGCCTCAATAGTATCTCGTCAGACTGTGGACATCCCCTTCCCCAACAACATTTTAACGAGATCCTAATGCCAGTTTAGGGCCGCATGAATTCAAGCGTAATCTTTGCACCGTGTCGGACATTCCGCGAGCCCAAACCTCGCTGCTTGCGCTGAGAAGGCACAGTGACATGACCCCATGTGCGGCGAGCGGCATACTCAGATAACTAACCAAGGTGTTTCCTTAATTATGCATTGTTACACGGAGCGCGTCTCATCTGTGAGGCATCTCAATATTGTGCAGGGAAATGGAACCGAGCCCCTGTTGCAGAGTGTGGTGGGGGACCACCAACTCAACTCGAAACAACACGGGTGCGGGTGGACTGCTGCTGACAGATAACCCAATTGAAACTTCAATCTTCTTTTTTATTTGACTCGCAAACTCCATACCCTATAGAACAACTCCCCCGCACAAATGCTAGCTGCCTTTTACACCCGCTCCCCACCAACAACCTGCAGGTATGTCGTCTCGCGCAGTCTACACACTTGCTCCTCACCGCTGACTTGCTCCTGTTCCCCATTTCTCTAGAGACTGCGGGTCTACTCTGATGCCTGGTAAGCAGCATATTTGCTCTACCGATGCCCCTGGGCGTCCACCCCGACGCCATAAAGCAGGTAGCTACATCATTCTTTTGTGGGAGTACAATAGACTTTACTGCCATCAATGAATATGGATGGTTGACGTTGCATTGTTCTTAGGGGATTCGGGGTACGGAGAAGGACCAATGATGGGTGACGAGACTCCACGATCTCGCGGCCGTCCCGGCGACGTAGGTCGAGGGACACCCCCACGACCTCCGCGCGACCGCAGTCGTCCAAGAGGAACAGAGAAAGGGCAAAACCTTGGTGCAGATTTAACTGGTGGCCTAACCGCTGGTCGCGGCGCCCGGCGTCCCCGCGAAAGCACCCGTCCCGCTTTCGTCTTTCACGGGCGAAAAGACAGCGGAGATTCCATTGTCGCAAAAGTGGATGATGTGATGTCCGACTTAATGACTGCTATCACAATCGGGCCAGAAGGAACCATCACCGACGACGATGCTACAGCCGTGAATTCGACAATAACATCATCAACACCATCAGCAATAGCAGAAACACCACGCGCCCCGCGAATAAAATGCGGAGGGTGCAACCATACAGTCCGAGATTTGACGCAGGCGTTTGAAATCTCGGCACTGGACAAATTCTTTCACGTCCCTTGCTTCAAATGTCGCGCTTGCAAGTCGGTGTTTAGCGAAAATAATCCTTACGTTCCATACGATGGATACGCTTTTTGCGAATCTTGTTATGACGATGCGATACAAAACATTTGCGCGAAATGGTAAGTGAGGATAAATTAGGGCGGAGCGTTCAGATGAGAAGAGGATGTGGCCATCTTGACGGGAACTTTGACGAGAAAGACTTTGATGGCTGATTGCTGAGGGTCTTTATTGAGGACGGGGTCTCGGCAAATCACGAGTGCGCATCCTAACCCGTTCTGCGCTCCCGCTTTCCAAAAAACCTCAGCAAACGCCCCATCTTCTCCCGGCCTGTCTACGCTCTTAACAAAGTCTTCCACGAACGACACCTCCGCTGTCGCCAGTGCCGCGAACCCATCCGCGGCACCCCACGCGAACACAAGGGAGCCATCTACTGCGAACGCGACTACCTCGCTCTTCATGCGCCGAAATGCCGCGACTGCGCTAAACCCATCCAAGGCGAAACCATCTACGCACTGAACACTACGTTTCATCCAGAGTGTTTCAAATGCATGGATTGTGGGATCGCGTTTCCAGACAAGAGTTTTTACGTGTGGGAGGAGAGGCCGATTTGTCAAAGACATTTTCATGAACGGAATGGGTCTTTGTGTGGGAGTTGCAATCATCCCATAGAAGGTACAGCTCAAACATTCCTTCTCGGCTTGCGCACCTTTTTCCCTTTTAAACATTGGACCTAACAACAATTGCAAACGTCACGCAGGCGCATGCGCAGAAATCGCCGAACTCTCCGCCCGCTACCACCCTGAATGCTGGTGCTGCACCGTTTGCATGCTCCCGCTCATCTCCACGTACTACTCGTACAACGGTCTCCCATACTGCGAGGAGGATATTCAGAGAGTGTACAAGAAGCAGAATAAAAAGTTTGATGCGGGGTCAAGGAGGCAGACTATGATGAGTCGGATTTGATATGGTGTGGGGTTGTTTTTGTGGTGAAGCGGGAGAAGAGGGTTTTTTGGGACTTTTTTTGGGGTGTGGTATAGGGATTGGGGGGATGTCGAGCAAGGGACTGGTGTTGTATATACTTGTACCTATTTGGTTTTTACAAAAGACTGTGAATATGGAATCTCCTTTTGCACCTCGTAAGTGCGAGATAACACAATCAAGCGGGTTTTCAAGGTTGAATTGGGATACCGTAATCCGCCCTTTGCTTCCTTCGAATTTCAGTAGGTCTTGCAAGTGATTTTTCTGGGCTTGTACCTTAAAGTTCCGGTCATGGAGGTTCTGGCCTTGCAAAGACGTACGAAAATGAACCGGAAGACCTTGGGTGTCTGGATCCCGACAAAGTCCGATAGGCTGGACGCGAACTCGTCGAAATTTCCAGCAACGCGTCCTATCGCGTTAGTTCCGGTAACGTCACGAAAGGTCCCGCGCATTCCACCACATTCAAACCATCCACCATTCCGTAACTTGAACAGATATAAAAGGCCCAACACCTCGAGAGAACAAAGAAAAAGTACTTACACTGCGAAACGAAACAAAACAAAACCAAACACCTTGTCTTCTATTTATATCCACTCAACAACAACACCACAACCCGAAAACTACCTGTCACCTCACTCGAACATACCCACAACCATGAACCCCGAAAACTTCACGGACAAAACAACCGAAACCATCTCCAAAGCGCAGTCCCTCGCGCAAGAATTCGCGCACGTCCAACTGTCACCCGTCCACCTCGCTTCGGCGCTCTGCGATGCGGAAGACGGGTTGTTCAAGAGTATCATCCAAAAGGCGGGAGGGGACCCTGCGGTTGCTGAGAGGAGACTGAAGAGTGCTATGGTCAAGTTGCCGACGCAGGATCCACCGCCGGAGCAGGTGGGGTTACACCCGAATACGTTGAAGGTGTTGAGAAGTGCAGATGAGATCAGAAAGAAGCAGAAGGTATGTGTTTTGTGTGTGTTGTGGGAATGTCCGTTTTGTGCATAACCGATGAACTTTATTCTTAAATAATCTCTCTTCCAAATTCACAGGACTCACACCTGAGTGTCGACCACCTGATGCTCGCACTCGCCGACCAACCCGAAATCCAAAACGCCCTAAAAGACGCCGGCGTCACCAAAAAGTCACTCGAAAACGCCATCACCCAAGTGCGTGGCACGCGCCGCGTCGACTCCAAATCCGCCGACTCCACCTACGAGGCCCTGGCCAAGTACGCCGTCGACCTGGTCGCGCTCGCCGAACAAGGCAAACTCGACCCTTGCATCGGCCGAGACGACGAAATCCGTCGCGTCATTCGCGTGTTGGCCCGTCGAACAAAGAACAACCCCGTGCTGGTCGGTGAACCGGGTGTCGGAAAGACCGCCATCGTGGAAGGGCTCGCCCAACGTATCGTGAGACGGGACGTTCCCGCCAGCTTGCAAGCGCGGATCTTTTCGCTTGATATGGGTGCCCTGATTGCTGGCGCAAAGTACAGAGGAGAGTTCGAGGAAAGGTTGAAGGCTGTCCTCAAGGAAGTCAAGGACGCAAGCGGGAACATCATTCTGTTTATCGACGAGATTCATATGGTGCTTGGGGCCGGAAAGACGGAGGGTTCGATGGATGCTGCCAACCTTCTTAAGCCAATGCTTGCTCGTGGCGAACTGAGACTGATTGGTGCTACTACATGTAAGTTGTTGCAACTTTGCCTGCATTTGCGTCCACATTGTTGTCTGCTTAAGAACTCTCTGCTCATTATCGCCTTCAATTTTTACAGTGAATGAATATCAGAAGCACATTGAGAAGGACGCCGCCTTTGAACGTCGTTTGCAAATGGTTATGGTGGGCGAACCGTCAGTCGAATCCACCATCTCCATCCTCCGAGGTCTCCGTGAAAAGTGGGAGGCCTACCACGGTGTGAAACTTCAAGACGCGTCCCTCGTAACGGCTGCGGTTCTCGCTGACCGTTACATCACCAACCGGTTCCTTCCCGACAAGGCCATCGATCTCGTTGACGAAGCCTGCGCCAATGTTCGTGTCCAATTGGAGAGTCAGCCTGAGGCTATCGATATCCTGGAGCGCAAGCTATTGCAGCTGGAGGTCGAAGCTACGGCCCTTGCAAAAGAAAAAGACGAAGCCTCAAAGCAACGTCTCCACAAGTGCCAAGAAGAGATAGCGCGCATCCGAGAACAACTGGGTCCACTCAAACTCAAATACGAGCAGGAACGGATTCGGGTGGACGAACTCCGCGAACTGACCCAAAAGCTCGAAACCCTCAAAGCCAAAGTCGAAGACGCCGAGCGTCGCCGCGACATTGCCTTGGTCGCCGACTTAAAGTATGGTGCCATCCCCGAGATTCAGAAGCGCATCGTAGAGTTGGAACGATTGGCACGGGAGGAACGGGAGAAGATTGCGATGGAAGGGACGAATGGGAGGTTGGTCGCGGACGTGGTCACACCCGACCAGATCGAAGAAGTCGTTAGCCGGTGGACCGGCATTCCCGTCACCCGCCTCAAGAAGAGCGAGATCGATCGCTTGATGATGTTGGAGCAGCAACTCCACAAACGCGTTGTTGGCCAAGATGAGGCAGTCAAGGCCGTTGCCGAAGCTGTCTTGCGCTCGCGTGCTGGTTTGTCCACGTCCGGCACGATCGGCAGCTTCCTCTTCCTTGGTCCAACCGGTGTCGGTAAAACGGAACTTGCCAAAACCCTCGCGATCGAGCTCTTCGACGACGACAAGAAAGGACTGATCAGAATCGACATGAGCGAGTACATGGAGCAACACTCCACGGCTCGTTTGATCGGTGCACCCCCCGGCTACGTCGGCTTCGACGAAGGTGGTCAACTGACGGAAGCCGTCCGCCGTCACCCATACTGCGTCATCCTCTTTGACGAGATCGAAAAAGCCCACCCGCAAGTCCTGAACATCCTCCTCCAAGTCTTGGACGACGGCCGACTCACGGACGGTAAGGGCCGCACGGTCGACTTCTCCAACACCGTCATCATCATGACCAGCAACGTCGGATCCATGTACCTCACCGGCACCGAACTGACCGACGATACTCGCCAACGCGTCATGGCTGAAGTCCGGTCAACATGGCGCCCCGAATTCCTCAACCGTATCACGGAAATCGTCATCTTCAAACCTCTCAAACGCGAAGAACTCCGCGTGATCGTCAAGATTCAGTTCGAGTCGATCGCCAAGCGTCTTGAGAACAAACAGATCAAGCTCTTTATTTCGGACGCGGCGGCTGATTGGGTCCTTGAGCAAGCGTATGACCCCTTGTACGGTGCTCGGCCGTTGAGGAGGTACATGGAGCGTGTCATCGCCACGCGGTTGTCCAAGATGTTGATCCAGGGCAAATTGAAGGATCGGTGCACGGGCTTTGTGGAGTCGGTTCAAGAGCAACAAGGGCCATTTGACCCTGAAGATGTGGAGGAAGGGTTGGTGATTCGGGTAGAGGAGCCGAGTGGGTCGGAGATGGAGGTGGAGGTCGACTGACTATATGGCCGGGGAAAAGATGCGATGGAGCTGGATGAGGAGGAAGATATTGAAGATGAAGAGGAAATGAATGGGCATAAACCGAAGAAGCCAAAATTGTAAATAGCATAGCATTTGAAAAAAGCGATGGGTCTTGGGTAGTATTTTGCATTAGCGCATTTTGGCAATAAGATTTTGTGAATAATTGCAAACAGTGCATGTGAATCCTGAAGGCCATGGGGAAGTTTGAATGATTGACCCTTATTAACCGCTTGACGACTGGTCCACTTTCTAAATTTTGCCGGTTGAGCCATGGCTGCTACTGGCCGACTCAGGCAAGGAGGCGGAGTTGGTGAAAGCGCGAAGGTTTCCTCTTGCACCAGAGATGCAGTGTTACAAGCCAGTTGGGACGGAAGCACAGAAACTTTGAAGCTCGACAGTTTACAGCCTCTTCACCCGTCAGGATCATCAGAGAGAGACAATAAATTTGCTAATAAGGAATCTACAAAAGCGCTCTGGGACCATCCGCTCCCTCCCTCCCAAGGGCCAGGCTCGAAATCCTCCGTCATTGCAAATTAATTTGTTAAGGATAATCGTCTATCCCAGCTCCCACGCTCTCCGGGGAAACACCGAAAGGGTGGGCGCGATGCGATCCGGTTTTCGGCAGGCGAGTCGGCTTAGATCAGGAGTTTCTCAATCTCGTTCTTGATTGCCTGGATTTGCGCCTTCAATTCCGAGCCTTCGTTTGTCGTCACCGATGCGGCAATGACAGGGCGTGATACACCGCATGCACGGCCAAGAGCTTGCTTCGATGGAACAAACACGTATGGAACGTTCTGTGAGGGTGAAGAGCCGGTCAGTGAGCCGCATGTTCACATAAAACCAATTTGCACGACTGAAGATGTGTACCTTGTCTTCGCAGAGAAGAGGCAGGTGAAGCAAGATCTCAAGAGGCTCAGTATCAGCGGTCATGACGATGAACTCGGAAATACCACGGTTCAAAGTTTTGGTGGCTGGCAAGAGAGAATTTACAAGCAGAGGAATGAAATCAGCCTCAATGCACCTTAGGTTAGTCTAAGGTGAGGAAAGCGCACGATAAGCTTACCTTCGTTCGCACCCTTCTTCAGTTGTTTATAGTGGGTCGCCTGTTGCACAAGATCGAGGATCTTGTTCGCCAGAGCGGTGTCGGCCAGAGGGAAAGCTTTTGGGTTCGGGGTAGACTGCAACACACACGAAGAGGTGAGATCAATGAAGAAAGAAACAATTTGCGGGAACACTTGGGGACAAGAAACTTACCATGATGGAGGAAGGTGCAGCAGAAGTGAGGGCGAAATTGCGACAGGAAGAACAGAACCCAAATCAAAAAAGAATTATACCCAGTCACATGACCTGAGGGTGCTGCGCCACATTGCATTGTGCGGTATTGAGCTTTGGAGGTTTCGTCCGAAAACCACACAAAAAGACGACATTTCCGACTTTTCCTTGTTAGCAACGCTCGAAAACTCTTTCTTTATACGTCGGCTGTATGCAACGCGCCACCCAGAAGAACCTACGCTTGTGCGACACTTACTCGGAAATGTCAACCAGAAGCGGTCGCCATATTGGCCGTGGGTAAGATGAGGAGAGAAGAGTTTGGGTACCGTTACATTAGCTTATGATTGCCATGGAAGTTAAATCATTTTCCTTATGTTTTTCCTTGTCGGTAGCTCTTCCCGGTTCACCTCCACGTAAGTTTTTTGTCCTCGAATTTCAGTTAAAGCCGAAAATTTCTCACATTTGATTTTTTCATCTGATCTTTTGGTTGGCATTTTGCAATGTAGAAGCTTGATACCAGATGATCTGCTGGACGATTACGACTCAGAGGAGGATGAGGACTTTGTACCGCCAGATTTTTCCTCCAATGACGAAATCAGCACCTCTGGTAAAGTGTTGGTCGGCGGTATCCGAACATAGTTTCGAACACTCCATTTACCATGCAACTATAGACGATGAGTCAGACGCTGAGGAAACATCAAAAAGTGCAGAAAAGAAGTCAAAGAGTAAAACGGGTCGTGTTGTGAAGGATGTGAAAGAAAAAGAGGCTGTGGACCCGTGCGCCACCGAATCCCAAATGCCAGACAGTATGGGTATCAAGACCCCGCCGGCGTCACCTACGATTCCCGTCGTTAACGGTGTCGGAGGGGAGTATGATGATGAAACTCGGTCATTGACTACAATCACCGAACCGGCTTCACCGCGTTTTGAGGATGACCACGACTTCATGGATATCCTCCCGGCATTCCCAAGGGCACCGGCGCCGCAAAATGTGGCTCAGATGCCCTCTACCAAAGCACGGACACCTCGGAAACAATCCAAAGCAAGCCAGTCGACAACAAAAGCGAAGCCAAAGAACAAGAGAAAGCCCAAACGGTCTCACTCGGACGACGAGTCAGTAAACGTCGTGTCCCCACCAAAGAAAAGGCAAAAGCAAGCGCCCAAAAACCAAAAGAAAACCCGAAAACGGGTCCTCTCGGAGGAGTCGGCTGATTCCGACGACGTCGCCTCCTCGTCGCCCAAAAAGAAGCAAAAGAAATCTGGAAAAGCGGCTTCTCCCGTACCTCGTCGCGCATCGACACCCACATCCACCCCGTCTGCATCGTCCCTGGCATCCCGTCCGAAACGCGAGAGCGCCATCGCAGCCGCCACATTTATGAAATTCGTTGAAGAGGATGAGTTGGCTGACGATGAGGATGAAAGCGAGGACGAGGATTTCGTGCCAAAGGATGTTGACGACAATGATGATATCTCTGAAGGAGAATATGGTTCTGAGGATGGGGATGAGGAGAGTGCCGAGGAAAGTAATCACGGTACTGAGGACGGTGTTTTTGATGAGGGGTTGGGAGATGCGAAAGTTGATGTTGGCAGCGATGGTTTTATAATGGGTGAAGAAGTCGGACGAGGTATGTGAAGCCTTTTGTGTATCTTACTCCTGCCATTGCGTACATTAATCCAAATATACCAACAGCACAGCGTCACCCTCGATCTGCCAACATGGAAATCGTTCCCATCTTTTCCAACGAGTTCAATCAACTCGTCGAAGGTAATCCGCTTCACTCATTCACTTTCTAAGAGGCTTTACCGGTTCTGTTGCTAATCTGTCCCTGTAGACCGCCATAAGCGCCTGAACGCCTCCCGCAGTACCTTCACAACCCTCGATTCGCGGACAACCGCTCTCCGAGCGAGCTACGAGGAAGTTAAACGTGACCTCGCGTCCAGACGGCGGGTTACCAAGACGCGCATGGAGGAGTTGGATGTTGTGAGGAGTCGGTTGAGGGCAGCGCAGTCGGCGATTGCCAGTGTCTTTGCAAAGGTGCTTGAGAGGGATGAAACATTGAGGGTGCAGGCGACAGCCGCTCCCGCGGCCGATGTTGTGAAACCACCAGTACCGGACAATGCGGAAGATGCCGCAGTAAATTTGCAGACCGGCGGGGTGGAACAAAAAAAGGACTTTGCAATCGGTGTCGTGTCGGCGGATGCGAGCATTGCTGAGGAGGGGCGACAACTGGTGCCGTTGGATGGGGGAAGCGGCATCGAGGTTGAAAAGATGGACAAGGCACACCCTCCTGCAGTGTCGGTGAATGCGGAGAACGAGAAAGGAAACGGGGTTTACGCTGTGGTTGCCGTTTTACCAACGGGACCGCAAACCGTACCCTTCCCAGCACAACTTCCTCTTCCTCAACCCGCACAAAACGGAACTCCAACTGCTGATTCGCAACCATCCATCATACCATCGCAGCATCAGCCAATCCCAGAAGCGGAACCTACTTCTCAACCATACAGTACCCATCAACACGCTGCACCACAAACTCCATCGTCTCGCCGTCCCCTGCAATTTCACGAAATGGCATACTTCGTATCTGCTGTAACGCAGAGGCGCCAGCAGGGCCTCTTGGGATACATGTAGAGAAAACATCAATGAAGCATTCACCAAAGAATGAAATCGGATACCCAATAGAAACACTGATTCTTCTCACCATTTTGCTGTTGTGTTTGTTAATGTGGAACCCTCACGTCATATCAAAACATGCAATAAAGTGCCGATAAATATAAAGAACAAAAATAAAATATAAAAAACATTCGCATCTACTCTCACAATAGGGGTTTCCACTACATCTAACCTATCTAACCGTTCCTACTTGTCCCTCCTCCGTGTGGACTCATAGAACAGGATCGCCCCAAGTCCAATTTGTCTCCTCGTATTCTACCCAACGTTTTAAGCAACTCCCGACCTGCTCGTCGAAATTTTCCAGCCCTTTCGGACATTGGCAGGTATATTGCAGGTCCCCGACCGTGTCAATGCAGTGAGCGAAGACTTCGTGTCGGTAACCTAGTGAAAGTGGCGTGTCAATAACAATAGGGGCCACATAGTCGGATGGTTTCCGGTGACTCTACCTATATCATTGAAGAAGTGCACTTCATCTTTACGCAGCTTCAGCCCCAGATATAGTGAATGTACCGGTGCGTCTCCCCATCTGCAGAGTATCCAATAAGAGTGTCAATACCCAAGATTCGTCGCAAATTGGCTATCGTCAATAGATGTGAAGCGCACCTCTCATAATAGAAGCCACCCCAATCATCCAAGAATGTGAAATAATCCAGATAGTCTGGGCTATTCCATAAGCTTACTTTCGCAATTTCGAAATTGCTCCTAAGTTTCCATAGAAAGGAACGATATTAAGCTCCCAAACTAAAACTTCCGAAAACAACGCAGCGAGAAAGGCGAGACCAACCAGAAATGACATCCATTATAATCCCCCTCCTCATCCGCGAAAAACCTCAACAACTTTGTGTCGTTCCTCCCCAACCCTTTCGCAAAAGCATGATGTCTCGTCAACCCCCACAAACTCGGAATCGTCTGCCGAATTTCCAGAAGGCTGATGACGAATCCGTAGCTTTTCTTATTTTCTTGCATGAACACGAATGGGTCGTATGGTATGTCGCAGAAGAAGGAGACGCCGGGTTCGACGCGCCAATACCATTCGTATTTGGCCACTGCAAGAAAGGAGAATAAAAATTATTTAGTTGAGTGAATCGGCGTTAGGGACGGGAGGGCTTTCACCTAAGGGATGTCGGAAGAACCAACCCGAATACCTTTTCAATGCAGACCAGTTAGCAATTTTCAGAAGCTCGTCAATATCTGGCAGGGTCAACCAAATCACACATACCATCGACACATATGTCTGTATGATAAACTACCCCCATAAATAATACCATCCTTTTCCATTTTATCCATGCACTGCTCCGCCATTGTCGCATTGATCCAATCTGGATACCGCCAAGTATGCGGCTCAACCACCCCAAACTCCACTTTGGCATCAGTTAATCTCCGAATGTGTTCTTGGAACTGCTCCGTGAAAGGCTCATCGTTTAAAAAGACGTATGGGTAGCTATACCGTCTGTTGAATCGATCCTCGAATTGGCGCAACGTTGATTTCATGTCCTTCAGGTCTTTGTTGCGACAGAGAATCACTATTGCAGCATTTGCACGGTCCGAGGGATTTGTTTTGATCGACTCAACAGGGACTAAGGAAGCTCCTTTTTGAGGTTCCGGCAGGGGTAGGATTCTGTCAAGTCCAAGACCTTTCCGCAAGGAGTTCGCATCTATTGGGACATTTGCACCTCCGCCATGGACTACTGAGGGTCCGCCTACCCGCTGTTTTCCCCCCTTCTCTGAATTGACAGACCCCCCTGGGCCTTGCTCCTGTTTGGGTGAGCTCCCGATCGGTCCGGTTTTTAAACCTCCCACACCCACATCCGCACCCGCACCCGCAGCCGCTGCGCCGGCTTTCTCCTCTTTCACCCCCCCGCCCAATTTTGAGTTTTTGGGTGCTTGCCCGACTCCACCATTCCCAACTTTCTTGTCGTCATTCTGCCGGTTCTTCCCGCCTGCTCCCGCCTTCCCGCCACCCGTCGTGCCAGCGACGGACTCATCCAGGAAAGTTTTTGGTTTTGCCAGTTGTGGTGGTGGGCTTGCCGTTGACGGTCTGCCTTCGGATTGCGAGGACGTTGACGGCGGGTTGGGTCTCCTTTGTCCCAGTACTGCCGCCAGATACCAAAGAGCCCATATTGTGATTAAGACCACGCCCGCCTGCCTCGCAAATCTGTTCCTTAAAAGTTTTGCTGCCAGAGCCATTGTCTCTGTCGCATGCTACAGCAAGAGCTGCTGCCTCTAGTATTGTTGGGCGTGGGGTATATAGTACAAGTCCACAGAAAGCTGATTGAATGGAAGTGGGCAAACAACCGCATAGCCGCGAGCAGGCCGTGCGGAGGACGAAGAGGACGATTCATACAGAGATTAGCTAAGCACTGGGTTTCACAAATTGGTTCCCAAAGTGACTTGCCCACATAAACAAACACCTCCCTTTCCCTCCTACACCCAGTCAAAAGAACCTCCCTTCCGTTCAAGAAATTAGTCCCTTCCTACTTCTCGGGGGCAGAGTCGTGGGTCTTACCGCCCCAGATACCGGGAGACAAAATGAGAAAGAAAAAAAGGAAGCAAGCAGAGCCGAGGCTGAAAGAGTTCAGGGATAGTATTCTGATGGCAATTATGCATGCATTTTTGAGTGCTCTCCTTTGCGCTCTTCCAAAAATATCGGGCCGTAACAGCCAACTGCAGCTCAACCGGGCAGTAGCGACGAAGCAATCCGCAGTCACTCGATCCCGCTCGACGCCTTCAGGAAACCCAAGATATGAAGGTGCCCACTGCGCTCCGCTTCTGCCCGACCTTGACCCGAATCGTCCGCCAGCCCGCCTTCCAATAAAGCTTTCAAAACCTCCAAATCACCGTTCCGCGCCGCTACGCTAATGCATTTGTCGCTCCATGAATTCAGCCCCGCACCAAATCCTGCACCGGCTCCTCCACCCGCCGCGGCTCCCGTTGTTCTCAAGCGCCGCGGGACACCGGTCTTGCCGACGTAACCGTATTTCAGCAATAACCTCACGGCATGAGCGTGACCCCCCTCACATGCCAGCAGTAGGGCTTGCGACCGCGGGTCCCGTCCAGGATCCCATGCCCCGAAAAGCAACAAATGCTCCAACACCCCGCAATGGCCCCGCCGCGCCGCCAATTCGCCCGCCAAGTGTAATCTTTTGCACCCATCAGGTCGGAGCGAGAGCAGCGCCTGCAGAACTGCTTCGTGTCCCGCATCAGCAGCGCGAAAAAACGCTGCTTCGACTTCAGCAGAAGCAATGCGGGGTGTGCGGAGGTTGGCGTGAATAGGAAGAACGTGCGGTATGGCGGAGAAAATGTTGTCCGATGATCCTTTGACAGATGCTCCTTCAACATCCAACAATAGGATTAGGCGGACGATTTCTGCGTCACCTCTACCCGCACCCCACAAAAATACATGGGAGCCGGTGACAGGATGGAGAGCTATGCCTCGTTTCTTGATAAACTCCACCACAAATTGGCGGTCTGTCGCCACCAAACGAGGCAGCGGCTCTTCGTCCCGCACAGGCCAGCCTGAGCTGGCCCACCCGTAACGCCTTGGGGTCAAACTGGTCGGAGACGATAGTCTCGGGGCGGAGGAAGACATTACAGGGCCCCAGTTGCGAGGGGCCCAAGTTAAGTTGGCGAGGGTTGCATCTACCCAGCTGGCATGGTTATCAAGCCAGAGAGAGTAGACATGACGGGTTGTGGACACGAGGTGCCAACGGCGGCAAGTGAGGGCCAACGAATGGGGATGTCGTATTAGCGAGAACACCTTCTCCTGCAGCTCCGTGGGCATGGCCTGGAGCGATGGAGATGCTGCGGCCGATGCCGGGGCCGATGCCGGGGCGGATTCCATTGTTGGCTGCTGGACAGGTCAACATGTCTGAACAGGGAAACCCCCAAACCAGCAGGCTTAGCCGCAAGCCCTCAGACCAACCAATCAGAAATCTGCAATCAGTTACAAGCCCCCCAAAGCATATTTCTTTTTGGTTGAACTGGTGGGAATTCGCAAACACATTCAACAACCGACAATGGACGATGACTCGCTAATGCTGAACTTTGCTGCGGGCCCACCCGCCAGCACCCCGCCAACTCGTCCAAAAGTATCTCGTGTGGCGGCAGAGCTCAAGGGCAGCTGGCGAATGCGGAGAAAAGCGGCAAAGAAAATTGTGAAAAGTGTCAAAGTCGCCGAAAAAAAGCCGGAGACGGGGGCAGCGCCAGGGAAGCATACAGCGAATGGCGGGGGTGGAGGGAATGGTTTGGTACCTTCAAGCGCAGGCGGATTGGTCAATGGCGGTGAAGCGGACGCAGCAGAGTCGGGCCGCAGCAAACCCCCATCAGCAGGCACCAAACGAAAGTCCGATGCTGCTTTCAACTCTTCTGGCGGCGCCGGGAGTGGTCCGGCGGGGAAAAAAAGACAGATCGTTTCGTCCCTCTTCAGTTCCAATCCAGATATGCCGGTTTCATTTGCCATCCCCACACCAACGGCCCCACCTGTCCCTATCGCCCCAGCACTTCCTACGTTTGCCGCAACTACTTTTGAAGGCTGCGGTCTTGATCAAATTCTTTGCTCACACCTGTCTTCCAAAATGTCCGTCACAAAACCCACTCCCATTCAACGTGCATCTCTCCCGTCACTCCTGCGTCCAGGGGAACGTGATACAGTCCTGCAGGCTCAAACCGGCTCAGGAAAGACTCTTGCGTTCCTTCTCCCCATCGTTCATCGCCTAATCAAAGCCGAAGAAGAGTTCGTCCATTCGCCTGAAAATCTGTCGCGCGGATTGGGCACACTTGCCATCATCCTCGCGCCTACCCGTGAATTGGCAAAGCAGATTGAGAGCGTCCTGATTCAGTTGTTGCAGTACCGGCGCTCGACCAAGTCCGGAGAGGAAAAAGAGGGAGAGTCTCCGAAGCATCGGCACTGGATTGTCCCTGGCATTGTTATTGGTGGGGAAAGTAAACAGTCCGAAAAGGCTAGGCTTCGGAAAGGTGTCAACATACTTGTTGCGACGCCTGGTAGATTGTTAGATCATCTGCAAACAACGCAATCGTTCGACACGGGCAACCTTCGCTGGCTAGTCCTTGACGAAGCAGACAATCTGCTCGAGCTGGGTTTCGAAGAAACCTTGCGCGACATTTTGCGGTTGTTAGGAGAACGCAGGAAGGCGGCGGTAGCGGCGGGATATCGGATGCGCGTAAACGCCTGGCCGGCAGGACGGCAAACAATCCTTTGCTCGGCGACGATGAGAGAAGGGATCCAGAGACTGGCGGAGGAAACTCTGGATAATCCGGAGTTTGTTCGGGCGGATGGGAAGGCAGCCAAATCCAAGGAACCCACAATACCCAGCGGTCAGAAAGACGAGGGAATGGATGTGAAAGATGCTGCAAAGGAGGCTGATGGAGGGAAGGTGAATGGCGAGGCAAACGCTTCAACCAAAGCGGAAAAGAAAGTCGATGCCAAAACAAAGGCGGAGAAGAAGGCGGCAGCAGCTCTTGCAGAGCAAGACACTCAGCACACCGTTCCTGTGCAGCTCAAGCAGACATATATTGTATCACCCGCCAAAATGCGACTGGTCACTCTGGCTGCCTTGCTTCGTACCCTTACCAAATCAGATCGCCCTTGCAAAGTCATCGTTTTTACGTCCTGCTGCGATTCTGTCGATTTTCACTACCATGTCCTTGCCAACGGTCACAAAGCGCCGGCTCGCCATCCGGACAAAGAAGAAGAGGAAGGCGACAAGGAGTCCAGCGACGAGATTGATGGAAACGAGGACAAGGAAGGCAAATCTCGCAACCAGCTTTCAGAATCTACCCCAAGAGGCAGCGCTCTCGCGCCGGTCGACAAGAATCATCTCCAAACGGCGGGCGCGGAAACACCCCTCCTCCCTTCCGCCCTCCTCTTCAAACTGCACGGCAACCTTCCCCAAGCCGCGCGCGCAGCGGCATACAAAACATTTTGCGCAACCACCCGGCCGGCCATCCTCATCTGCACGGACGTCGCAGCCCGAGGTCTCGATCTGCCGGATGTCACTGACATCATCCAATACGACCCACCCGGGGACGTCAAAGACTATGTCCACCGTATCGGGCGGACTGCACGGTTGGGTAGGGAAGGGCAAGCAGTGCTGGTGCTCTTACCGGGCGAGGTGGAGTATTTGGATGTCCTGAGGAAGCGGGGGTTGGTAGCTGAAGAAATGAAATTGGATAAGGTTTTAGGAGTGTTTGCTGATGCGCAGATGGAAGGAAAGAAGGCGGTGACGGGGAAGAAGGGGAAGGAGCAGAGGAAGAAGGAGTTTGAAAAGGCTTTGATGGACGTTCAGATGCAGTTTGAGAGATTTGTTTTGGCTGATTTGCTGGTATGTTTTTCTGGTTCATTTCTTGGTTTCGGGAACGATGATTAAAGCATTTCTCTGCTCTCCCTTGTACACAGAACGTTGAACTCTCCGAAAAGGCCTTCACATCCCACATCCGCGCCTACGCTACGCATGTAGCGCCCGAACGCCACATTTTCCATGTTCGAAAACTCCACCTCGGACACGTTGCGAAAAGTTTTGCTCTCCGTGAAGCACCGTCGGGATTGGCGGCTGCTGGTGTTGGGGGCAAAAAGGAAAATCAAAAGGGTAAAGATAATAAGCCTGATGTCAAGAAGGTGGGAGCGGGGATGTATAAGAGGAAGGCAGCGATGATTGTAGCTAGTACGAGCGAGTTTGGAGATGGTGGGGTGAAGGAGATGAATGCCAAGAGGGGCAAGAAGTCGAAGTGAAATAAAGATTCATAAGATAGTTTGTTTACCAACGCAGTGGGTTCAGAGGAAGGACAGTGCAGCTTCTGTCCTTTGGGACATCGGATGAGATTTGCACGGAATAGAGTAAATGCATACCTTGTGAAGCAGAAGAACGCTTTATTCACAACAGTGTTTGGCATGACAAAAAAATATGAAATGGGACAAAACTACGCTAACACCTGAACCCAGCTGGCACCGCTGTCTCTTCCTTGCAAACCAAAGGAAGTCAGCAAGATGCCTTTGATATTTACACTTCCCGCGGCGAAGTAGGATATGCCCACAAATAGCTAATCCTTCTGCCCGCACTAGCGAAGGAAGAGCCTGAAACTCAGAGGTCCGATTTATGGGTTGTTTCGGCACAACCGGGAGCTTTTGCGTCCCCACCACAACAGACGTAAATGTAGGCCTCCGGGATTGCTTCAACCTGTTCCTTAGCCATAGGATCCCCATCTGTATCTGGATTGAAGTCCTTCCAAAAATCATGACGGTACTCGTTGGGGCGTAATTTGGCTTGAAACAGGTCGTGGACGATCGTTAATGGACAGAGATGGGCGACGTTTACTCAACGCGGAACATAAACATACCAGGATGATACCTGTCAGGACACATGTCCTTCGAGCCCTCTGGATACGTCTCTGAGCACCATAGGCACCTAAACATTCTCCGCTTCACCGACGCCCTGCCTTTTCCCTTTGTGTGTGAAAGGTCTTCCTCCTCCGCCGCCGCGTCCAGGATCCCCGATACCGTTTTCAAAACAAACTTGTCGCAAGTGACAAGTTCCCCCAAGATGGCGCGGAGTTGAGAGGCGTCAAGGGTTTGAATTCTTTGTAGCGTGCGATCTAGAGTTGCGGCTCGGTCGTGGAGAACGAGAGTTTCTTCGCCGTTGACTTGTGAGATCGGTGAGGCTGAGCGTTTTAACGAGTTTCCTGGAGACGGGACGGTGGAGGCGGTGTTGACGGTATTGGTGGAAGAGCCGGGAGAGGAGGATGAAGACGCCATTGCTGATCCGTTAGGCAGAGTGAAAGGTGGATGGGAATGCGGAGGAAGCAGACACGCGGCTCCTGTCCTTCCGCTCCAGCAAGCCTCTCAAGCGTGCAGCAAGCCTCACCGAACGCGCAGCGTCTTCCTCCAAACTGCTGTTTTCCCACACAGTCGTCTACTTACCATTCACATTGTTTTCCACTACTCTCCGACAGTGTGAGCCACGAAAGCTGTAAGTTAGAGCGCCACGCATGGCATACTAGGGTATGTTAGAACTTACAATATCTCCTCTGGCAGCGGCTGTCCCTGCACGTTTCTCAACTTCTCGCCCTCGCGTGTTTTGCCGAAAACGTTTGCGCACCATGAGCAGACGAACCCCAAGTACAATTGAATTACGACCCTCTGATGTCAAGGACCTTGACAAAATGCGTCAAGCATGGCGAAAAAGTCAATCTCAGTTGCGACAGCAACCATCAGACCCGACCGTCGACAGCAGAAGTTGTGAGTACGTGCAACGACGTCTTTTTGCATTCTGTACTTCGTTCCCATTATTCAATCCCCTTCACGTGTAGCTCCCACGGCCAACGAACGGTCGACGGTTCATGACGTTGCGAATGCAGAACGCGAACGTGGGGGGCAGCTGACGACGGCACAGCGTACTGACGGCTCATCTGCATAGAGGGTCGATGTGATCTTGCATGGAAGCTTCACGTCCAGCATTTGTGAATTTATATCTTAATTGTTGTAAAGATTGTATATTAATTGATGAAACTTCTTTCTTTCTGCGACTGTCTTTTCTCGTCGGACGGTATCCAAACTACCCGCAAATGTTTGACTTTCACCGTCCTTCCCCTACAAATGTGCTTTGCCGTCGTAGAGTGCTGTAATTTGGGGCGCCTTTCACTGAAATGACAGATTTTGTAATATGATGTGAGTCAACCGGGAAAATGGTTGTGTCAGTCTGGAGACTTCAGTTGTGTGATGCCCGCATGTGATTTCGCAAAATGTGCAAGGGATGACAGGGTCAATACAACAGTCTGTCATCCTATAAAAGCCCCTGACACGAGAGACCTTTTCACACTGGAGTCATTCTCTCTATCAACCAAATCCCATCAACATCTTCTTGAAAATGCCTCTCCAAAACGAAAAGACGGAACAGACTAATGAACCGGAGCAAACGACCGCGAAGGAAAAGAGCAGAAAGCGGAAGGTACATTTCTGCCCTCGACAATCATTGAGGTACATGAAGGGCGCAATCCACTGAAATTCCGTTTAAGGTCGGGGCACCCCGACCTTGGACAGAGGAGGAAAAGGAAACCGTCCGAAACCTCGTCGCCATCCACGGCACCTCCTGGGTCAAAGTCGCAGCAGACTTCAACCTTGCTTTTGGACGCACCCCAAATCAGATCAGTGCATGGTGGTCTGGGCAGCATTCGTCCGGGACTAAACGAGCAAAGAAAATTGCGTCGCCGGAGTAGATGCCGAGTAGTGAGACCGGGTGGATGCTAGTCTGCGAGCTTGGGTCCTTCGTGCATTCTTTTAGAAACGCGGCCATCCTGTACGACACCTGTTTTATCGCTGTTAAATATCATAGTTTGCATTGATGTTTGGGGGTCCTCCCAACCTTTGCACCGAATGCAGATACTGGGAGGCCGTGTATGGACGTAACCTTTCCACCACGCAGAATGCCGGCCAATCAACCTCAGTTCATTAATTGTTGAGACTAAACAGCGCGAACTCCCATGCATATATTGGATACCCGTGGTAGAGGCGGATACCCTGGCGGGAAATTGAACAGCCGCGGGTGGGAATGAAGTCCTCTGCTGCTTGAAATAGGTACCCCCAACCCCATCTCTCCGCCATTACCCGCCGACGCAGGACAAACAAAAGTCATAAAAAAATATGAGCGCCCAGAAACGAACTCCTCCTCAGGTCGACGTGAACAAAGCCGTGGGATTTCAGTATCCCGGTCAGAAGGTGCGTTGATCTTTTAAAACGATCGTGTATGGCCACCCTGTATTCACGCCTGGTCAAAATAGGTCCGGTTTAACCGCCGTGAACTGAGCTTGTATGCGTTGGGTATCGGATTGTCTGACCCCAAGTACGTCTACGAACTCGGTATGTTTCTCGGAACGCGTAAATGCGGGGGGCGTAACATAACATATTTGTCGGTCCCCGATCTCCTGACCTCCTCCTTTCTGTGTCCCGCAGACAAGAACTTCGTCCCTTTTCCTACCTACCCGTTGGTTCTCCCTCTGAAAGGTATGGGTTCATAGTCGCTCTATGTATTTGCCAAGGCAATGCTACGTCCAGAAGTTGAGCCAGCGTCCCTGCCTAGGCGATTCGTTTGACGTGACTTCATATGCCGAGAAGGCTAGCTTCGGAAATGTACCGGTAGGTTTTCGGCATTGAGTCCTGAACGAATCCCGGAAAAGAGGGGCAGCAGTCATCGATGCATCCTCTATACCCAGGGATTGCCGAAGCTAGACCTCAACAGGCTCGTGCACGGAGAGCAATACTTTGAAGTCTTGGCACCATTGCCCAAAGAGGGCGAATTTGAGTTGAAGTCGAAGCTCGCCGGGGTTTACGATGCTGGTGAGTGGTTGCACTGGTTGAATGTCTTCATCGAATACAGTTTTCACATGTGACATCAGGCAAGGGAATGGTGTTGGATCAGGAAACCACCTTGCTGGATTCCAACAACAAGCCTTACGTGAAGATGATCTCAAGCGCCTTTGTGATTGGATACGGTGGCTGGAATGTAAGTTGTCTTGCCAGCTTGAGTGGCCAATGTCGACGCTATGTTAACCGACCACATCTGCCCGTAGGGACCTCGTAAGCCAAAACAAGCAAACGCCGTCGACACGCCGCAGCGTGCACCCGACATGGTTGACGTGTCCGTAACGGCTCCCAATCAAGCCTTGATTTACCGTCTGTCTGGGTATGTGCAGTCGTACCTCCTTCCGCTATGCATTGCCCTTCAAACTAACGGGGTTTCGCATGCTAGTGACTACAACCCCCTGCACATTGACCCCCGCATCGGGCAGAAGCTCGGAATGAAGGGGGCCATTCTCCATGGACTTTGCACGGTAGGCGCCCAGTTTTCACTTGGATACCGGACATTCACAACCCTGACCATATTGTTGTCTTTCTTCAGTACGGGTACGCCGCGGCGGCTGTCCTCCGTCACTTTGGCAACAACGACCCCGCCAACTTCAAATCCATCTATGGTCGCTTTGCAAGGTACGTTCCTCATCGTTATTTGCAATGTTCCACTGCTTTCTCACCGAGCCAACATGATTCATGCGTTTGCAATCAGCCCCGTGTACCCTGGCGAAACGCTCGAGACGCTCATGTGGAAGGCAAAGGAGGAAGGCGGTCTCTTGACTGTCGCATTTGTGACCAAAGTAAAGGAGAGGGATGTGGTTGTCATTAGCAGCGGCACAGTTATCCTTTTGGCCAAGAGCAAGCTCTGAAGTAGGAAAGATACACTGTACACGAACTGCCGGGATATCTTCGGGGTCGGTATTGATTGTTACCAGGAATAAATACAACATCAAATTTTTGCTGCACGTAGCTTCTTTTATGTGTGTTCCTTCATTATATTGGGCACTTCAAGGAACCCGAACCTCTCCATTTTCTTCAAAAAACTCGCACATCCTCTCCAGAAACCCACCCCCTTCCCGCACCGTCGCGCCATCCGTGATAAGACACAAATGCCGTCTCGCACGGGTAAGCGCCACGTTGAGGCGCCGTTTTTCAGAGAGGAAACCGACTTCTCCGTCGTCGTTGGACCTCACAAGTGTTAGGACGATCGCTTCTTTTTCACGACCTTGGAATCCGTCGACTAAATTACACCAAACAAGATGGAAATCAATGTTGCTGTAGCTGCTATCTGTGAAGCAGAACAGAGCCAGGAACAGCAGCGAACCTGAACCAATTTCAAGATTTGGGTACTTCTCCTTTAGCGCGAGTCTCAACAAATTAACCTGTGAAATGGAATGGGATTTGCCCTCAAGCATAACTCGAAACATAGCCCTTCCGGAAACTCAGACCCCTCACCTGCGCATTGTATGGACTAATCACTGCAATGTCCGCATCACTCACTCCCGCTCCCACAAGCTTGTCGATGTGTTCGCACACAAGGTCTGCTTCGCCTTGATTGTACCTCGACTCGCCTCCAAGATCGCCCACCGCGTCGTCACTTTCGGCCGTTTCGCGCATGTCGCAGCCGGAGGTGTCGATCATTAGCAGTGGAATGGTCGTGTTTTCTGTTGTTTTGTTCATAATAGGATTCTTTGAGCCGGGAATTACACGACGTACTGCCAGCGAAATGCGATGCTTACCGTCGGAAGCGACACCCTTGAGATCGGTCAGTAGTCGGTCCTGGACAGAGTCGTGCGCTATGAGCTTCCCATTGTAGAGCTCGTCAGATGGAAAACGCATGATCATTTCGTTCTGTTCACAGCGAAAGCCGTATATGCAGCTGGTCCCTTTCGGCGTAGAAATTCATTTTAAGACGCATAGGCTTACCATACGGTATTGCACGTTAAGCAATTTTTTGACTCCGTCACCATAAACCTTCAAAAGCCGATCGAACAAAGTGAATTCGAGGGAAGGAACAAAGACATCTTTCGATGAAGCCGGCGCAGTCGTTGCAGATTTCGTGGATGGTGTTGAGCCTTTCTCTGTTGGCTCAGCCTTTGTTTTCGCGGAGCCCCCCTTCCCCGCTTTCCCCTTCACATTCGCCTTTTTGCGTGTTGCATCTTTGGATTTGACAGTCGGCTGTTCGTGAGATCAAATAGAGTGAGAATGTTGACTGACTCACGCCTCCTCCCGACAACGCACAGGCAATTGCAAGTGATCTCCCGCCAAGATGAGCCGTTTCCCTTTCAGAATAGCTATCCAGCTTTCGGCTTCAAGCGCTTGCGTGGCTTCATCAATCAGCACGGTATCGAACTCTTCATGCATCAGTGTCTTGCTCGCAGCTCCGTTCAAGGTCGATAGTACAACTTTAGCATTTCGTATGATGGTGTCCACCACCGTTCGTTCTCTTGTCTTAAGCTTGAGAGTGCCACCTGTCGTTAAAATCGAGGAAATGCTTTCGTACCATACAAAAGCGCATGCCACCATTCACCTCGGCACGTAATCCTTTCACATCCTGGTACATCTGTCTCCGTATCTGCCTACTTTTGGCCTTTTGCGCATCCTGCAATGTCTTGTCCATCTCCCTCCGAACATCGTTGACGATCTGTCCCTCATCCGACGTACGTACTCGCACTTCAAGAGCATGATCGAGAACGGACCCGAGCACTCGGGCTGGGTGCCCTACTCGCACAATGTCTAATCGGCATTTGGCGAGGCGTTCTACTAGGTTATCTGGGAGTGTGGCGAAGACCATAAATACCATCGCTGACAAATTAATGGCGACTGGTGGGGAACGGCTCACCGACGGAGATATTTGATGGACCGCAGACCAAGACACGTTCACCCCGTTTGACAAGCTGACGAATAATTTCCACGCATGTGTATGTTTTCCCGGTTCCTGAACGATGGATCCATCGATGCCAATCAAACCACAAATCAAAGCGCACGTCATATAGGCATCCTCCTATGCAGGAGGCCTACGAATTCGACGTACCTGGTGGACCATGTACAAGCGCAATTTCCTGAGCACCCAGCGCCAGTCCCACTGCCGCGCGCTGGGCCTCATTGAGTGTCTCATCATAGAATTCAAGTTTGCCTTGTACCTCCTTGTCGAAAACTGGTTTTTGTAAACCAAAAAGAACGCGGACGAGTCCCGATGTCGGTTCAAAATGACGAGACTTTAGCGCAGTCATCGCATCCTTCATCCTGATCCATTATGCTCGTCGTCAAGTCTTTGACAGGACAGCACCCCACCAACACCACAATTTGCGTACCGCTCATACGTAATGTTATTGGCCAGTTTAGATCTATGGTGGATCGGTTACTTTGTCATTCCGCGCAAGGCAGTCAGCCTGCTTTGTTACCTACAGACGACACCGGTCTTGCAACTCATCTGGAAGGTCATATTTGAGAGCCAAGGTGATAGTCTGATCCGTGACTCTGTACACCTGGAAATGCGTCCTTTCTGATCAGGAACAAAGGACGAAGCCCTCCGACAAGCGTCGACTTAACGGTGGAACTTTTGACACCGTACCACGCCAGATACTTTTCCGGTCACTTTGGCAGCATCTGTTTTTTTCCCTTTTTCCTGCCTTCCGGAGACATGCTCGTCTAGACCCACGATATCACCAACCCTGGACAAATAAATGAAGAACTCCCTCGCTGCTTCCAGGAACATTTGGCATAGATGACAAATACCGAAATTTGTGGGAAGGGAGGGCTACCATTCCAGGAGTTGCATGTTCCAAATCAACGAGGCTACCGAAAGGACCCTTGGCCTTCAATAACATCCCAGGCCACCAAGTACAGGCAATTCTGCGGAAACCCTACCTCCGACCTCCAAGTCCGGTTCGGACACCTGTTCATCAAGTGCCATCATACGAAATAAGTAAATTGTGTTATTCAGTGGAATTGGATACTCTGTCCAGATGATAGCGGTCTCGAACTGGTCGCTATCTTGAGATAACATCAACAACAGAACGTGCCTGCAACTCTTATGCCAAGCAGCGCGACACCGCGCCTTTGCAGATCTTGTGGAGAGCAACGCGAGTGCAGAGCTGCCACCTTATGTCGTGAGATATTAGCAAAACACTGTTGTTGGTTCGCCATTTGATTACAAGGTTCCCGTCCACTCCATGTCCGCCAATAACCACCTCCTCAATTTCGCATGTCTTTTCGGCTTCTATCAGCCTCAATTGCGTTTCCACAAACTGTCCCACCGGAGATGCCATCTTGAACGCAAAAAGAGCTTCATCGGTCTTGGTTTATATACTCAGCCAGGGTCCTTGTGGCGTGACTGCGAGCACGCCTGTGTCCGGACATTCGGATTGGCGACGTCCGATGGTGTTGTTACACAGGGAGCAAGTGTCGTTCCTGTCTTTGCTTTTGTTGATCGCCATGATGTCGAGCGAGGAAACGTAAAGGCCTCGTAGACGAACTTTTAACCTTGACTTTTGCTCCCGAAGAACTTAAACCCTCTTGCCACTCACAGAACACCACCCGCGTCCACCGCTCCCGAAGAACACACCGTCGCAGAAACCACCCTCAACTCTGACGATGAAGATGCTCTGTTTGAGGAACTCGAACGAGACGACGACCTCCTCGCGGCCAACCTTCGCGAACGGCGCATTGAAGAGCTGAGAAGAGAGTGAGTTTTGTCAAAAGCCGAAGCCCTTCAAAATGCCCGCGTTTGGGGTCCACGTTTCCCTAAGCACCGTCCCACCGTTACAGAATGCTAAAAGCTAAAGAAGAACGGGAAACGACCCACGGAACCTACGACACCCTCCGCAACGAGAAAGATGTGCTGCAAGCCACCACCAGTATTCCGAAGTGTGTCGTGCATTTCGCACATAAGGATTTTAGGAGATGCGTTATCATGGATAGGCACTTGGCGGTACAATTCAATAAATTCACGTCGTTTGAGGGGCGACAAGTTTGAACTGAAACTGGATTTAATGAATTTTTAGGAGTTGGCACGGAAGCATCCCCGTACGCGGTTTTGTAAAGTCAGCGTGGAAGACGCGCCGTTTTTGGTGGATAGGTTGAAGGTTAAGGTGTTGCCCTGTGTCATATCGTTCATTGATGGCATTACAGTGGACAGGTATCGCATCTTCCTGAATTGGTATAGTTTCGGGCCGTGGTTACTGATGTGGACCTTTAAACGCGTTTTCGCAGATTGATTGGGTTTGAGGAGGTCGGGGACAAGGATGATTTTCCAACGTCAGCGCTCGAGAAACGCCTGGCAGTTTCCAGTATGTGGTCCCAGTTTCATTTTGGGTTCAAGGTAGTCTCCGATGGATCTATGTCTTAATCACCAGCTCTTGCTACAGAAGTGATTTCGGTGGGGCCCACACATGAGGACCAACGAAGACCCATATTCGGGTTCACCACAAACACGGGCGATTCGGAGTCTGATAACGACGACTGACGGGGCTCGTTCAATAATGTAATACACTTTGTACATATGGCCCAAAACACTTGGACAGAATGACCACCCATGGAAATTCAGACGGCAATTGGGGCATCTGTTTGAATTCGAGCATGCAGAAAAGTACATGACGTTCCAGTGTCGACCCTCCTACTGATTCTCCGAACTGGGCGAAACAGGAACACGCACGGTCCCCGTCGCCGCATCCTCGAACTCTGCATCTGACTCCTCTGGTTCCTGTGCGCCATGAATGGTAACCTTCTCGACCACCTCATCTTTATCATCAATAGCCAAATCCACCGAGTAATCCAACGCCAAACTCGTCAACAACGTAAACGCTCCCCCGTGTTTCTGCCAATGCAACACATATGTCCCTGGTTCAACAAGCAATTGCGCGCTCACAACGTCTTTATGACTATCATGGCTGCTCATAGGCACGACAATCGTTTCGGGCGACCCTTCTTCCTTACGATGCCGGATCTCAAACTGAACAGCCTTTTTGGACGTGCGAAACCGGTACGAGAGTTTGACATCTCTGGCTGCCCCACTCCCTCCCGAGTCGTCACCTTCTTCTCTGGGCACTTCGATTTCGTGTTTGTGCGCGTAGTTGCCGATGGTTGCGGTGTGTGGGAATTCTTCGGTGGTGTGGGCTTCTTTGGCTTCGAGATAGGGAGAGGGGACGCAGCCGCCTGGCATATGGCTGCAAGTGCAACTTCCGCCAAGGAACTAGAAAGGGAGGTAACCTGCTCAGCAAGATGTCCGAACCATAGAAAACATCTCTAGAAGTGCGAAAGACGACACGGAATACCCACCTCAGGCAAATTCTCCGCGTCAATATGTTCCAGCAAAACATCCTTGAAATCGGAACCGCATATGTTGATCTTCTCCAAAATACGCTTGTCCAACCATTTTTTGATGATATTCCACGCTCGCGCAAACAGCGCGGGAGTGTTGACAATAAACAGTTTCCCCAGTCTTTCGGGGTACACTTTCGAATCCAAGTCTGCAACGGCTTTGAGGAGATACAGACCGGTCATGTCGAATTCTAGCAAAATGGACACCGTTACTAACTGTTTTATGAACGGAATTTTGAAAGAACTGGCAGCGCTTGTTACGTACGATGGAAACCTAAGCCTGTGCAGTCAAAAATCACGGTATGCTTTTCCACCTCCTCTCCCCTGCGCTCTGAGCATTCTTTCATCAACACGTTGAAAATGAATTCGTTGTTACGGACGTGCCAGTCCAGCATGACCTTCTCCGGACACTTTTGCGCCAATCCTTTCACGTCATGTAGGCCCTGTACATGGGTTGGGATTTCGAGCTTCTAATTAAACTGCAACACACAAAGAATGACCTTACACAAACTTACCGTCCGCTCAATAAATACCGGCGTCCCTTGCTTGTCCACCTTATGAAAACACCCTCCACCCATGCACGAATAAAACTTCTTAAACTCCTCTGGCATGCCCGACGCGTCCTTTTCCCAATTCGCGTCTTTGACGCACTTGTAGCCCCGCACGTTTTGCATAACGGGGTTGCCGTTTATCCCCGGGATGGGAAGGTTGTCGATACCATCCGTTTTGCGCCAATCGAAGTAGCCGTTGAGCATTTCGAGAGCTTTCGGGGCGTTCATTTGGCGCGCGACAAGAAAGCGGAGCAGCATCTATAGAGGGTGCCCATAGTCGGGAGAGGTGAGTTTTGGAGGAGATACCGCCAAAAGGGAATATTGGAATGAAACCACACTTACGCGGTCATCATACTTGGCATTATCGTCGCCGATAAGACGGCGAAGTTCTGCTATACTTTCACTCTTTTGTTCTTTAGATAGATTATTCAGGTCCACAGACATATCCGGTTATTAGATACTGGTAAACGGGCGAGTGTAGGTAGGTAATTGCCAAAGATTTAATGGAGGACGATGTAGGTAATTTCGTCAACACCCCTGGATACCGGGTGTAATATCTGGGTCCAACCGGATAGATTACTAATCTGTATTCGGGTCGCCAGCGTCGCCATCTTGTCGCCATCAAAACGGTCTAGTGGCGACCATGTCGTGGATAGAAGAGCCTGAGGGCGGTAATGCCCTTGGTGCTGCGGACTTCAAGTTGTCGTCGAAAACTTATGTCCCTCAGATTCCGGGTAGCGGGAGCAATTGGCGCCCTTTACCTGGACGGCTGCCAGATGGAAGCGTTCCGAGTCTGGCATACATGTGCGCGGTAAGTTGGCAGGACAGACCTTCTCTTGACACTAAACCCGCGCTAACTTGCTGGCAGCACACAGTTGCCTGGAACATCGAGTGCGTTACTACTCTGACGGGAATTCCTTGGCCTCACGCTCAGCTTATTTTCAGGCTGTGCAGGCGCTTTCAACTGGTCACGGCTAACATGACAAAAATCTTTCGGGAAGCATATCCGACTGAATTTCTCGAACCCAATTCCCACCTTATTCTCCGCGGTGATATTTCAACCGATACCGTGATGCGCCTTTCTAGTCCTATTGCGAGCTTGTGCACTTTTTTGCGTACTTTGATTTTACGACAAACGAACTTCTCCAACGACATGACAGTGTATATAGCTCACATGACGGCTTTGGAGTTGCTTGACCTTTCGGAAACGGATGTCGGGGACGATGGGATTATGAAGCTGGCCAGGCCGATCATGTACGGTGCGGAGGATGGGGTTGGCGGGAACGGTAGCGCCGGGTTGCGCTCCTTGAGCCATTTGAACCTTCGAGGGACGTCCATTACCGATGCTGCCGTTCGGTACATCGTCCAATTTCCCAACCTCTGTGCCTTGGATATGAGCCACACAAACGTCACACATTTCAAAGGCATAAAAAGGCTGTGTGAGCCTGCCCATGCATGGCAATTGCTTCCCGTTAATATGAAGCTCTTCCACCAGGAGGCAGTACAGCCTAGCTTTTGGAGGGGCAGCACAAAACCCACCGAATCACACGATGACCCAGAGTTTGGGAGGCTCGATGAGCGATTGCGGGAAGTTGTGTTGCGGGCATCTTATTACCCGACAGAATATGAAAGGTCGTGGGTTTGGGAGTACGTGACGAACGGAAGATCTGAGGCCAGAGTAGTGTGGCGGCGCTCCATCGGAGAGGGGCCATCCAAGGCCACTTGGAAATTAATACGAAGGGCTGGAAGGGGTTCCCTTCATGTGGATTCCGACGGAGGGACCAAACATCCCCCGGCCCGTCGAAGAGCTGGGCTTACCCCCTTGCCACAGAGTAAACGTGTGAAGGTGGAGAGTGGGAAATTGGTTCCTGACGCAATGGAAGAAATCGCGAGAAGTTTCAGAGGGAGCGACCCAAGTCATCCTACGGTTGGAGGAAAGAAACTGTGGCTTCGTTGACGGAACTCTCAAAACTTTTGTAAATAGATTTGGCTGGGAATATTTTCAAACGAATCGAGAGGGAAGACCACTTCTTCCTTGTTTCAAATGTGTGGAGAGCATTCTTGACTCAACCACAAGTGATAAAATTGATGCGGTTCAAACGGGGGACAAACAATTTTTATGGACAAACCCCCCACTGCTCCTGGATAAGGCGTTCGGACGGATGGACTCGCCGGTATCGAAAGTGCTGTAACCCAGCCCTGGCCATCTACGATGCTGCTCTCCAGAGACCCAAAATCGTGGCCTATGAAAGCAAACAGGAGTGCTGCACCAAATTCTTCAAGTAGTTTCGTAATCGTATTGCAGATGAAAAGCCAAAAACGGATACTATGGAGCTTGGACAATTTCCCCCGAAACAAACAAGCGAAGAAATGCCTGTTGTTCTTGCTGCACAGTGCGATGACGCTTAGAGACCGGCGCAGTAGGTGGAACCACCTTGCGTTTCGACAATCCCTTTCCATTTGCGTCCATGGGACGCTTGCGCTTCCGTTCAGACGCAGATGATGGTGTGTGATCATTGAGAACGTCCATGCCGTCTGCTTTACTTCTTCTTCCTAGCTCGTCGCGCAACCTGCATACAGGTACATTCCAGCTTCATTTCATACCCAGGGAAAGAATGATGTGATTGAACAAACTTACTTGTCGCGTTCGCCTCTGACGATCAGCAACCGCGCCTGGATATCATTGAGCCTGCTTTCGTACTCTTTCTTTTCTCTGACCACACAGTCAAGACGGTGCCGGATGGTGTCAACCTCCTCCTCATTGAGTCTGCTTTGTCTTTCGTGGTTTGCGCATTCGTCTTTGACTTTTTCCAATTCCCGGATCAAACTTCCAATCTGAGTATTCTCGTACGTAAGTACACGGCCTTGTTAACGCATGGAATGCAGCGCTTACCTGCACATTCATTGCCATGGACTGAATGTTCAACCTTCCCTGCTCCGTTGTTGCACCCTTGCTCAACGCCTGCACAGCAAGTACCTGGCAGGTACGGATTTGCTCCTTTGCCTCTTGCGCCTCCTTCCTCACGCCAGCCAAGTCCCGTTCCGCCCGACTTCGTTCGCTCTGCGCCTCTTCCATCTGGAGCTTCATTGCTGAGACTATTTTGTTGCATTTGGTTTGCGCGTCAGCCGCAAGGACCCTCAACTTTGCTTCCAGTTCCTGTCTAGCTTCTCGCTCTTCTGTCATTTGTGCCATCAAATCTGATGTCCTTCGTTTCTCTTCCCTTAACTTCGCCATCAAAGCGTTCATTTTGGCGGTTGCAGTCTTCGACTCGGCCTCCCTGTCTTCATGGGCTTGCCCAACGGCCCCTTCAAGGCTCACACACTGTCGCAAAGTGGCTGCATGTTTATTCTTTAGGTTTTGGAAGTCACTTTGGAGACTGGCGTTTTTGTGTTGCAGGATCAAAAGCGACGTTTGAAGGTCATTGTGTTGAGTTCGGAGAGTGTCATGTTGAGTTTGAAGGGTGTTGCGTTGAGTGCGGAGCGCATCGAGTTGCTCCCGAAGGACATCCTGTTGACCTTCGGGAGCAGGATGCTGGGGAGGAGGCGCCATGAAAACAATCGTCGCTTTGCACATAGGGCACAGGCGGTTGCCCTTCTGAATGTATTCGAGTACGCTGGTAGGCTGCGTCAGTGTTGCAACCACGGGCCAGAATACAAAGTTGAGGAAAGCTATGATATTCACCACTTCGAGTGTATCCAATGTCCACCTGTGCAGAAATAGGTCAGACAAAATAGAAACCGGGAGAGGGCCATCCTTTGGTCTGGAACGTACAATTCAATGCAACGGTCATTTCGGGACAAGCTGGTTCATCTTCCGGGACGATATGGTGGACTGCCAAACATATGCAACAGTCCTCCTCCGCTGACCCATACATGTTCCAAGGCATTGCGATTGTATTGACGCGTCTGGTGCCTCGAGATGAGACATCAGGTGCAGGTGGTGAAGAGCTAGCTGCAAACCTGCTGCACAGCCACATCTAAGCCCCCCCAAGCGACGCGACCACGGCCACTGTCCGATCACGGTGAAGGACGACAAGTTGAAATAAGTTACAGTTACATAAATTATTTTAGCAACCTCATCGTCGCGTACGGGTACTGCCTCCCGTAGTTCTAGGCAACTCCTCCTCCTCCTCTTCCTCCTCCTCGTCCACTTCATAATAAACAACAGGTGCTTTTCCACGAGTCCGCCGCGTGTTAATTCCCCGCCTTGACGGGCTGCTGCTGGCTACTCTTCTGATTCCGGACGTGGGCGCCGCCTCATCGACTTCATCACTGTCATCATCATCTCCTAACACCATCTCCACGTCCTCCTCGTCGTCGTCGTCGTCATCATCCTCCTCTTCCTCTTCGCTCTCGGGCCGCGTTTTGCGCCCTTTCCTGGGTTCCTTTCCGCAACCAGGATTTTTTCCTCTACCTCCCGCTTGCTTTGATTCTGGAATAGCCCAACCTTCCCCATCTTTCCCAAGCACAAAGGCATTGTCGCGCTCGTAGGCTGTACCGATGATTGTTGCTTAGCACCAAAATTGATTATCGCATGACAAAACAACGCCACATACGTTCTACTGTTACAATCCGAGCTTGGGATGCCTGACTTCGTACCACGCCATTCTAAAATAGTCCATCAGTGACAGGACCCGCAACTTTCCAACCGCATCGTGACACGCACCTTCGTGAACCTCTTGAAATTAGGAACCGCACTTCCATCGGTTTTCAAAAGAGCGATGGTCGCCCGCTTCTCAATGGGAACAACCAAATCGGCGAACTCGACTCTAACCAGACCCCGCAACCTCGAGATTTCATCCTCATCCACCAATACCGCCGCATTTCTTTCATCGTTCTCTTTCTCCTTTTCCTTTTTGATTTGATGGTGCCGGTACCTCACTGCATCCTCCAGTTGTTGCTCGTCAGCAGCATCAACACCTGATTTTGCAAGTGCAGTTTTACGTTTGCGACCCGGCGTTGGAACGGCACTACCTTCTCGCGATCGCGATAGAACTGGACTTTCCGTTTCCCGTTTCACTGCGGTTTCCAGTCCTTCCACTGGTGTCTGGGCGCCATCCCGGGTAGCACTCGTTCTTGAGTGTTTCGCAGGCGGCGTGGATGGAATGCGTTCCTCCTCCTCTTCCTCCTCAATTCCAGCTCTAGCCCCGTTCAGTTCCCGTGTCTTCTCTTCAGAGCCAACTTCCAATTTCCCTTTTCGGGTTATTCTTGGGGTTTCCCCGTTCACCATATCCTCCTCAACACGTGCCGATTTCGATGCTCGGCTCGAAGAACGGCCATCCTGCGCCCCAATTTCATTCAGGCCTGGTTGCACATCATCATCGAACTCAAAAGGCAGTTTCCGCTTCGGGGCTGCTGACGAATGAGGTAAAGGAGGAGTCTCCCCTCGAACCGGATTCTCCGCTGCTCTTCGTTGTGACTTCTCCACAAAAGCATCCGAAGACCCAATGTCTGCTCCCCGACCAAATCTGTCAGACTCTTGCATGCGTGCGGGAGCCTGATCCAACTAGATCATTTCATTTTTCGGGGGTCCAACCGAAAGGACAACTTAGTCTTCATAAAAAAACTCACCTGCAAAGCTGCTGGCTCGTCGGCAGTGGCACCTATCAAATCGTCCAGGAAACAGTCGAAGTTCTTTACGCTGGTATTGCGCGCCGGAACTTGTTGCGAGGGTACCTGAGAGGGAGCTAGGGAGCACGCTTGGGACCCGGTCACAGACATGGGGACTCTTCCTGGCGGATTTGCCTGGACTGAATTCTGGGGAATTTGTTCGGTTGTTAACCGGATTATCCAACACCTCCGATTACCCAATAGCCTGACAAAACGCGGATAAATCAAACAACAAACCTCGTACTGAGACTCCGCAATTGGCATGGGCTGCGCTCGTTGGGAACTGTGATTTACAGAAGGGTTACAAAAACGCTCAGCAGAAACATGCAGAACTGCTTTGGCGACATCATCCTGATGCAGTAAACGCAATGAGAGGCTGCTCTAACAGAGAGAGATAATAAGTACATTTCCGGAAGTTCCCGAATGCATTCCGGCATCTTCGCACCTCGCTGCCGCTTTCTGAATCACATTCGCCCTCTCAGCAGTTATTCCGTCAGGATTTATGACACAGGGTTTTGGAAATGATCGAAGGTATTCTGTCAATGATCCAACATCGTCCTTCGGGAATTGGGCCGTGCGGTTCTCAACTGTTCCCGAAGCGGCGCTGACAATTTTTGACAGGCTTTGGTACTGAAGACATGATCCCGGTCAGAAGTTTATGAAGACACATCCGGTAATACATCCCAGCCGACAATATCGCTTACGTCTGCTTCACTAAAAACTACCATCGTGTAGCCTTTGAGAACAGTTTGGCGGTCCGGATTGGGCAGAAAGGATACACCATCGAGGCTGACGGGTTCTTCGACTACGCTGGGCAAGAAGCTGGTGGAAGTAGGATGTTGAGTACGGGAGCGGACCAAAAGATCTAAAGGCGTGTACCTCTTGGGATCGGGCAATGCAAATTCTGTGTCCTTAAAATTTTCAAAAGCACGAACCCAGGCATCCGTCACTATATCACGACAAGTGACAAGGGCTAATACCACTTTCATGGTCACTTTGATATTGGCCATTACAAGATGGGTGCATTCCGGCGTCCAATCCTTCAGAGACTTCATGCCTGGAGCACGGCATCCGTGGGTCAACAGATGCAGCGGAGGGTGTAAAACAAAAGGGATTTTCAGCACGCACCAAACCTTCTTGCCAATTCACCGATTTCTTTTCTCTGCGCGGCACGCAGGCCAGAACAGCATAATACTATGGGCTGGTAAACAAATCTACACCGTGCCAGTGTTATTTGACGGCAGGCTCCACCACCAACTTGCCACATCCACTTTCAAACCTCAATATCGACTGGTTTACTCCAACTTTGACCTTGTCCCCTGCCCTGATGGTAGTCGTACCGCTGATACGGGTATTATTCACATATGTGCCAAACTTTGAATTTTTATCCAAGAGGGTGATAGTTGGTCGAAAATTCACATTAGCCTATTCAAGCCAGCCACAAAAGCAGTAGAGGGTCAAAAAAACCCCACGGGAAGGCCGAAAGTGTTGGTCAAGCGGGTTCCATACCGAGTCCGCCAATGTCGCCTGTGAGACTGTGATGGCGGCATGGTCGCGACTGACGGCTCGATCGTTGGAAAGAGTAATATCGCAGTCCTTCCGTCCTATAGAATAAGACTTTCCAGGTCTGAGCCAAACTTTCAAGTCTGGCGCAAGTCAGTTGGGATACGAGTGAACATTTTGCAGTGATGGCCTCCACACTTTCAATTTGCGGCAACGAGCGTCGGGGATATGCACACCTTTGCAAGCGTCTGTATCGCCCGTGAGAAACCACATTGTTCCCCAACCCGGTGATTCCACGATGAGTGATCTGGGAAGGAAGAAATGCAACGTCCAGCTGTGCAGACCTTGGATGACTGCGGACGAGAGATACCCATGGGAAGTTGCTGTGCCTCTTCATTCACCTAAGCACATGCACCGCCACATTTGCCGCCAAGAGCCAAGACCCAGGTGAATCCTTCTTTGTGCCCAAAATAGGTCAAGGTACCGGTTGCCCTTGTCGTGTGGGAATCGGCCCCACACCCTTTTATATAAAGGCTTGGGGTTCAACGCTTCAACCTTGCAACCACCAAACCAAACGTATCATCTACCTGTTCGTATCGCATTTCTCCTCATTTCTTATCAGAATTCGCTGTGACAACTATGGGTACCCGCTGGTCGTTTCGCGCTCTGTTGATCCTTCTTCTTGGGGTGGCACTCGCTGCTGCTCAGAACGCATCTGACGCTTTCTCGGGCAATACCGTGGACAGTGCGTATTGTCTTTAAGCTTTTGTGATTCATGAGAAACCAACCACGTTGTTTTCCTGTAGGCGGACGGCATATCATTGCTCAAACCGCAGTCTTCGGAGTGATCGCCATTGTGGCTGGCTTCTTCTTCCTATTCTTCGGTCATCGTTTATTCAAACCAACCCTCTTCCTTGCCGGCTTTTACTTCTTTGGATGCATCGGCTACGTTATTTTGATCAACGCCGAACCATATGCTGCTTACTCTAACCGCGAGACGGTCCTGCTCGTCGGTTCCATTGCGTTTGGTGTGGTGGGGGGCCTGCTAGCGATTTGCGTTTGGAAAGTGGCCCTCGCATTTTTGGGAGCGCTTGGAGGATTCTTCTTTGCCTTGTTCATCTTGTCTTGGAAGGAGGGTGGAGCAATCAACCCCCCGTATGGGCGGGCGATTTTCATTATCATTATGTGTGTGATTGGAGTCATTGCCATCTTCATTCTCCAAAAACCCGTGATCATTGTGTGTACGTCCATCATTGGTGCCTACAGGTGTGTATGCGCAGCTCGGTCCGCTTGAGATGAGCGAGAATTGCGCTAACGAATGTCTGTCTGCTCGCAGCATCGTTATGGGAATCGATGCATTTGCGCAAACTGGATTTGCGGCATCTGCAAACGACTTCTTAACCTCATCCTCAAAACGAAGCTTTCATACCTTTGAGTATGTTCATTCCAAACGTTCCTCCTCCTCGTACATGCCCTAGAATTTTCACTTACCACTCATTTGCTCAACAGGACAAACGGCAAGGTGTACGGTCTCCTTATCACTATGATTGTTCTGGCGGTCATTGGTATCTTGGCGCAATTTAAGATTAATGTCGGGCGGTCCTTTGCGGGTGGGAAAGACTATTAGGGGCTCGTCCGGAACTCTGTAGATTTTTGATAGAAGTTGTACATAAAATGAAGGACATCTTCAGAAACATGGGGCAATGCTGAGGAATTGTGTCGTTGAGTTGCGTCTCTATGGTCGTAGGTATCCAAATCATTTGTGTCGAAGAAGTTTACTGTACATTGCTCAAACCTCCCAATCAAATTGCGGCTGGTATCTGAGAACCAACGGCTTGGATTTGTCAGTCCACATCGTTTTGGCGATGTACTCCAACGTCCATTCTTCTCCCATTATTTTGCCCTCATACGTGATGTCAATCTGGAAAAGTACGATTGATCAAAATTTCGGCAGTGTAAAATATGAGTTTCACATGCCCACCGCCGATGGATTTTGAAATGCCCGGAGTTTTCGCTTCAGATGCTTCTGATTTATGTACCTTCAGGTAAGTGAAAGGCTCGGATGACAAACCCAGTCGAAACTGACCTTCAAGTGACGGATGGTGGCTAGCCCTTTGGATCGAAAGCACGGTTCGTCAAGATTTCGCAACCCCATCATCTGTTCCACAGTGCTGCTTGCTTGGTTTGAAAACCATCTTGAGAAACGCGACCATTATGTGAGTCCAACTTCCTATGTGGATCGCCCGGCATGGCCGACCTACGTACTCATCGTCAAGTTCCAAGGCGAAAACAACCATTTCCTGAGAGTCTGGGGAGTTTCGTCCGTCCAAACCTTTGATTTTCTGGCTCTTTTGCAATGGCGGGGCATCTGCTGAAGAATGGGTTTGCGAAAAGGATTCTTTCCAACCGACACGTGAACTTTGCCAGCACCTTTCGCATTTGACACCAGTTGCTCATGTGCCTTCTTGTCTTCTAGTTCCAACCATGGTACAACCTTGTACACAATGTTCTGCAACGTACTATCCGTTCTATCATCAAGTTAATTTTCCAACATGCAAGAAACTGACCGCTGGAGAATCTGAATCCCTTACCTCAAATGTATCGCCGGGTTGATCCCCAAATGTTCTTTACATTCAGGGCAGAAGTCTAACGAATGCAAGTGCCGTGTTATGCAATCCCTGCAGACTATGGTGGAACGCGGACGTCAATTTCTGACAAACAGCTGGGCAGAAAACGCAGAATTTCGCACATGTGTGCAGGCACTGGTTGATGGTTGTCGCATCAAGCAGGTAGCCGGAACATAGTCCACATACTGTGAATCTATAATGAAAGCTTATGGGTGAAACGGGCCGTGTGCGCAGAGTTCAGACTTTGACAGAGCATAAACCTATTCAGAATTTTGGCCTGGTCATCGGGCCGATTGTTACGAGTCATTAGCTGCCTAAATGCGGCATCGCAATACAGATCTAATCACCTTAAAGGTAATCTACAAAAAAATGAAAGTTCAAGGTGCATCATGCAACTTTAAGATATTCTACAACGCTACAAAAAATCTTCAACGCTACACTTACCTCCCGCCCGTCCAGGATGGGGGCAATGTATCCCGAGTCATCGTCTGTTTCTTCCTGGTTGAATACATGTCAGGGAAATGCACATACATTTACAAGAAGGGGCAGCTCCACCTGCTCGTGATGAGAAGGGTTTGGTTGCGTCTCATGTCCCTGGAGCAACATTGAAGATCGGTGTGCGCGCAACTTCGCGCACCGTGTCCAAGCACACGTTCGTCCGCTCCATCGGACATGGTTGAGCGCGTAAGCACCGCCAACCACCTTTCCCCGAAAACGCAAATGGGCCCCCAAAATAGCACAATCCTAAAACGTCCGGCCAGTTGGACAAGGGTTCTTCAAAGCAGAAAAGGACAGGAATTAAAAGTGCTTAAGGTGCTACGTTGGCAACTGGCAACCTCTTCAGGAAACTCAACATGATCGGTGAACCAACTCTATCACAAGAGGGGAAATCTATGGGTTTGGGCGGTAGGTTCTCCTGTAGCGAGGCGTGGTAACAGAGTGCGTCCACTCACATCCTTTTACTTACTCTACCAGACGTGTTGCCCTCCTCGCCTTCCCTTGTCCACCCACTAGACCCATCCCATCCCCTTCCGCAACACAGTCGTCTTGCTCAATCCCTTTACACGAAGGGATTCATGACGGGGCTTTTCTCAGACTTCACGCTCCGCATTCTGGGAATGACTTACAATCTGCATCGGGTTGTACTGTTGCAGAGTCCCTATTTTGCTGCCATGTTGGCTGGGGGCGAGTGGAGGGAGCAGAATACAAAGGAGGTGACGGTGGAAATTGGGGACCCAAACATTGATGTTGAAAGCGTCACAGCTGTTTTGGCCAGGTGGGCACTTGCAACACACTTTACGGGAAGGTTGTCCGCTTCAGACGGCCACGAGACACACTCTTACTAATCTAGCCATGACAGACTCTACGGACACTTTTCCGCTAAGCTGACCCCCGCAACCGCTCCCTCTCTGCTCGCAACCGCCCTCTTCTTTCAAGACACCACTCTCTCAGACCAGTGCTTAAATTACATTATCTCCACAACGTCGCGACACACAGTCCTCCGCTATCTTACGTTTGCGGATGAGAGATGCTACGGTCAGCATTCCGATCGAATTCTGGACGCATGCTTCAATCTTCTTTGCCGTGAAGGCATTTCCATGCCACGAGTTGTGGCAGCTCTGCCGTGGAAGTGGGTTGAGAGGGTCATTGCTAGTGACTGCTTTTGGGTTCGGAGTGAGTGGGAGAGGTGGAGATTTGTTAAACATGTAGTCCTTCTGCGTAAGACAGGAGGAAATCCGTCTAGCACAAGTGAGAGCAAGGGCAAAAGTTCTGTTGTCAGCCCAATGCTCGCGGAGATGGACGGTGACGAAACGGATTATGAAGATGAAGACACATTGCAACATGAGGCTGTCAATCGGCCGGAGGGAGGGGACGCAGAGTCGGACATGCAATTATCAGCCCTTCTTTCACGAGCCGTAATCTACACCCATTTGCCCTTTGCTACCCTTTGGTCGATCTCTGAGGACGAAGAAACTGTAGTCTCCGAGAGCGTGCTTCGCGCGGCCCACTGGAATGCTTTTGAGCTGCGCGCCCGAATCCGGTCATTTGAGGATCCTACGTCCATTGGAAAGGTGGAACTTGGAGTTGGGTTGGAAATCGAGGAAGAAAGCGATGAGTACTCTTACGAGGGCTATGCAACCGAAGAAGAAGAGGAGGAATCTGTCACGCTCTTTGATACGCAAGAGCAGGGCATTCTTCCTTTATTATCGCCTCTGAAGTCGGCCACGTTTTCACGTCCCATCCTTCCATCCATTCTCCCGTCAAACGACACAAGCAAGATTGACGAGCGGAAATTGACGACTTTGTTGAGCAGGGGTTCACCATGTCCTTACAGTCGCGCTCGATTCCCTCCCTTCAGATTTGGCGTCAAATTTGAAAATTTACGGGAGCTAAATGTTGGCGTGAAGATGGTGTCTGAGGCGGTCTTTTACGCTGGGTAGGACCTCTCACGAAATCGGTCAACCGAAAAAAGACTCTGCCGCGTCATCCAACTTTACATTAACTTTGCATCTGATATTCAGGAGCAAATGGCAGGTCTATGTGCAATTCGATGCTCGCCCGGACGGCTACTACAGCGGTAAACTTGGGATTTATTTGTAAGTACTTTCATCAACTCGAAACGAAGGCATGTTGAGTCTCTACTCATACTTCTCGTATTCGAAAACAGGCAACGTATGAGTGCAGAATCCATTTCACCATTCGAGCTCAGGCAGCGCACCGGGCAAGAGTCATCCCCACCGCCATATATTGACCTTCGCCCAGTTGTGCGCCTCTGGTTCCGCCTCTATTGCTTGCTTGCAGGGCGTTGCTATGTTCTTGAAAGCAAACCAGATGACTTCACTATCGGACATAGTTGGGGATGGCGATCTGAAAAAATGTTCAAGGACGTGAGGGCCGCAGAAAATGGGGATGGCAGTTTGAAATGTGCGGTTGTTATGGGGCTTGTGTAGTATTTTTTGGTAACGTTCCTACGAAAATCTCTATTGTATATTACAAGTATGGAACAGCTGAATTTACGAATGTGTGAGGACCGCATTTCTGCTGTTTTGTATGCTTGTGGGTATCAAGGTGTACAGGGTACCACTGTCTTCGGATCGTTCGGCCCGTTCGGCCTGGGAATGTCCTCTTCACTTCACATTCCGTCCTCCTCTTCCATCTCCTCGATTACCAAATCCTCCCAACTGCCGACATCAAACAATCCCAGCTGCACACTCGAGTCTTCCGACGCCGCTGAGGAAGCGGCGGCTAAAGCGCCCTTTAATTTCCGGCTCAGTTTTTCCAAAACATCGTTTTCTGATGTGGCATCGAGGCCTGCATCTAACGAGACTGGGGATGTGCCACCGCAATCTTTGGCAACGGGCAAGGTATCGGCAGGGATTGGCTTGGTACACTCCAATCCGAGTGAGGAAACGCCTGCTGAAGGAAATTGAGCCACCTCTCCTAGATCCATGAACTCCATGTCCACCTCTGCACTGCTCCAACCATCCAAAGCAGTCTCACTGCCATCCCCATCGCTTCCGACATGAAGGTCGTCGGTACGTTCATTGGTGCTTTGAACTTGTCTAAGCGCTGCATCGTCCACCTTTCCTGTCTCGATTATATGCACGATCTCGAGGGGGACCAAGGTTTTGCCATTTGCACCTGTGCAGCCGTAAGCATTTGCTGAAGTCTTTGGCCACCAACTGTCAACGACACGCACCGTCGCAATAGTCTTGAATAACGGTGCTCCAAAGTTTGTTGGAGCGTAAAAGCCTCCCATTACCAACAATGATTAAGTGCCTGTTACATGGGAGTTTTTGTTTAAGCCAAGGCCGTCTTGCAAACTTTGAGGTCGTGGATTGCACACCTTTTGCCTCGTGTCAGTGCTACATTGATCCTTCTCGGCTCGTCGATGAATCCGGCTGAGCGTGTTCGCACAGTAGAGAGAATGATGACAGACTTTTCTGCGCCCTGAAATGCATCCACGGTGGACACCTACCATGCGGAATTCATCAGCATCATGTTAACTACCTGAAGAGTTGAACGCACGTACTTGCACGGCACTGGGCTGGTTGCCCTCCCGCAATTGCGACGCGACAGCATCTGCTTGGCTTTTATCTAGAAGGAATCCAATCAGCCACTATTTTGGATAAAAATCACATATACTCACATAACGCAATGACCCCGATTTCGACCTGCGGAACGCCTCTTGCCACCAAGCCTCTGACAATTCGACAAACAACATTTGCTTCTTGACTATTCAGAAACGAACCACCTCGTTGCTGCGATTCGCTGCCATTCTCAACGTCCACGAAGGACAATGTTGGGAGGTCAATTAAAATAGGTCGAAGATGATCCGATGGTGTGCCATCCTTTAGCACTCCATTGTAGAACAACCGATTGCTGACCGCAGCAATCATCGGATGGCACTGCAGAAAACGAAATGTCAATGCAGCTACATTAAAACCCGTGGCACCAGCAGAACGCTTACTCGATATTGCGTTCGGAGGACAGCGGGCTTTAGACCGCATTCCGTCATACGCTCAAACAACGTTCTCTCCAAACCTTGATCATGGAGAGACTCTGAGGAGCTGGCAATGGTTGGTCGGAGTTGAAGCGGATCACCGATCAGCACTCCCTGTAGCGATGCAAACAATACTTCAGCCGTCGAAGGCATAAACATGAACAGGAATTCACGTCTACTTGCACGCTGACAACCAAAACGTGAGAGGGGAATTAGCGACATAGGCTCATGAGGTCCTTCTGTCTGCATGTGGCGGCTGGGTGGCTTGCGCCAGTTGACTTTCATAAGCAATTATTCCTTGAGATCCGAACCTTCGGACCTGATGTTTTGCGAACGCGCTCCTCCCACTCCTCCCATCACCTTCATCCTTAGGGCCTACCACCACTGCCCGGATTCTCCTGAGAAACTTTGAGATTGTCTGAGATTGTCTGAGATTGTCTGAGATTGTATGAGATTGTCTGAGATTGTCATCTCCTGAGATTGTCTGAGATTGTCTGAGATTGTCCGAGAATCCGGGCAGTGGTGGTAGGCCCTATCCTTCACCAGTTTCCCAAACTGCGCTCGTAACGGTCCCCTGGTCAGAGGATACAGTGAACTACAATGTTGATGACTATGGGCGCATGCACTCACGATAAGGTTCAATATTACAACAAGAGTCGATCGAGGAATACAACAACAGCCGCACGTTTCAATCCCGCTTTCCTGCACTTGCGTATGTGCTCCTCGACGACCTTGATCGCCTCCTCGACGTGCAACCCATGCAAATCAACTTCCTTGGGCGGTCGATCGTGACCAACAGCAACAACAGCAACCACCACTATACCCCACTACTACTAACCCCAGCTAAGTCAACTACAACATACAACGTCTACTAACAAAGCTATTCCTTCTTGTAGTTTTCGATTCCCCCATCCCATCTATCTTCCCAGTAGCGAACAGCGTCCCTCATGAGTTGGGTATCTCGCTTGTAATACTTTTCGTCTCCATCGACAGTGATGCCAATTTTTACGCGACAGCCGGGCCATAGAGGCTCTTTCTTGGTATCCTGATCGTCGACGTATAATCGGAGAGGCACGTGTGTCGGTGGCGACCCCCATTCTGTGAGGAAGCTGAAGCGGATTGATTTGCATTGATGTGCGGCAATTTGGAAGCGCCTATCTTTCGACACTGGTAGCTGCACCCCGCCCAACAAGTCGACCATCGTGGTCACTTGAGTGAGATTTCGTTTCTTCGCTTGCATCGCCGGATCTTGGCTTAGGCTGCGCAACTGTTCGGCCAACTTTGCGCGCCGTTCAGGACTATACGTCTGTACTTGACTAGAGGGGGTCTTGCGAGTGCGAGGTTTTGGGGTCACCGAATAAAATGGGTTATATTGGGTACATTTCTCTGACCGCGTTACTCCGTGACGGCTCATGAGGTCTTCAATTTCGCCTCGATTGTTGGCTGTATCGAGCCCTATCTATTGGACGATGGAGTGCTTCAATTAGTGGTCACAGTGGTAATTATGGAGCCTGCTTCAGATACCTACTTGGGCGATCGTGGACTCTAAAAATTCCAACTCCGATCTGCTCCGTCCCTCCCAGCGCAGGATGGGTATAAGTTTCCAAGGAAACCTACTCGCCCCAAGTCTTTGTACAGGGGATGGGCATCATCGGGTCGATTAGTGCCAAATTGATGCTCTTGAAACCTAGTTCTGAGGGCCCGGGTGGTCATTCCGCCGTACCACCCGTAGCCCTCTTCGCCCCTTCGAACAATGATTAGGTAAACACCGGCAAGGGCATCCTAAGCGGAATGAAGCTGAGTTTACACCCTCTTGCCCAGTAGTAAGTATATCTCAGGTACGTACTGTTTCGGAAACTCCCGTCAAATCGAATACTTTGCCACCGACGCGGATGTCTCCGCTTCTGTATGCGTTTTTTACGTCTTCAGACATTCGAGCCGCTATGTTCTGTGCCAAGTTTGGGTCGTGTCGGAACTGGTAGGTCTCGCTTGCTCTCGCTTCTCGGCCTGGCACGTCGTCCAGCAGCACGTTACCCAAGCTTATAAAAAGTTTAAGCTTTTGCATAAGAGGGTCATCGTCTTGATATGATTCTTCTGGCACAGCGAGCTCTCGATACTTCAAAACCGCGGCTTTGAATCTCGGAGAGATTTTGTTGCGGGACCCAGTCCCCTCATCCCCAACAGCCCTGTGTGGTTCCCTATCAACGACCGCATCGGTCGCGTCGGTCAGCGGTGGAGTTTGCATCATCCGGGCAACCGTGGGGGCCGTCGCATCCTCCGCGGGTTTCGGTGCCTTTATTGAGTAGTAATTCGTGATTGGGTTCCTGATCGGGGTATTTCTGGCACGCTTCGGAGGCATTCTTAGATGTGCGTGGGAGGAGCCTTTGAACGTGGAGATGAAGCAGCAGAGGACGAGATATGCAGCAGGAGCGTGAGATACGAGCGTGGGAGGATACAGTATCGAGAAGGGAGAGACGGGCGAGGGCGAGTACGCACGAAGTCTATTTGTTGAGGATTGATTGGACGATGATTAAAAGTGTGGGAAAATAGTGCCAGCGTGGGAAAGAGGAAGGACGAGAGAGATCTGACGACCAGGACTGAAAGGACTGGACACAGACTGGACGGCATTCATTGGACGACATTGGGTTCGCGCGTCTCTCTCTGGATACCTGTGTCGATGGATTACCTACAAGGTTGCACCGTTGCATATCCTGTGCGACATTGTGGATCGCCGGGTAATACTGGTACCGGTAGGTGGGACGAAAACTAAAAGTTGTGAGGCGGAGCGGGTGGGTTTTTGGGGTTTGTGATGGGAGTTGGGGTTGTGAGGGCGGCGATGCCCCGGGAGGGCTCCAAAACTATGGGAGGGCGGGAGTGGGTGGG